>PPHD01000809.1:0-19975 GCA_002909625.1 Bambusicola thoracicus
CCTCTGCTTGTTCAAAGGTCTGAAAACAAGGAGATGGCGGTCAATATTTTCTCAGTATCCGAGCAAAGGCTGTAGAAACCATAGGATTTGCTCAGAGAAGGGAGATATTTGAATTTGAACAGATATCCAGGGAATGTTTGAGCATGTAAAATGCTTTGAGTATGTAAAATCCTGTAGGTTTTTTAGCTAGGTAATAGGACAAATAGAAAAGGTCTTAAAATACCAATGGATATAAGTGTCTTCCTTTTTAATTTCCTGGTGACACGGGGCGGCAGGTGTAGAATGCATCTTCCTATGACAGTGGGTATTGGACAGCCGGAGGTTCATTGATGCAGAAGTGGAGCCCTGAAGAGATGTTGAGTGTTAAAGGATTCCCACAAGTACATAAATGTATTATTGGAACTGCAGCTGTTTTATAGCAACAGTAACTTCAAAAGCACAAATCTTGTGGGTGAGACAAATCTTTCAAATTCAATTTTCTGGGCAGTTTAATTGGACAAAGTGATGAAGTCAAGTTAATCCTCTCCTTTCATCCACAAATCTTGGAGCATCTTTCAAAGAAATAAATATAATCAATGTCTGTATGACAGTACAAATCTAGCTGAGCAAGCTCTGAATGTCCTAGGTGCTTTATAGCACTTAGTCACAGAAACATGGCTTGTCAACAACAAAGTAATACAGACACAGGCTGTGATACAAAAAAGGAAAAAAAGAATAAGAAAAATCTAGTCTTTCTGAGGATTATGCAGTAATGGAACGAGGATTTGAGTAACTGACAGCATTCCATTTTCTAGGCATGTTACTTCCATCTGTTGCCACAAGAAAGAGTCTGGCTTGATTCCCATGTGTGCAGCTCGGTTCTTGAATGGGCGGGATCAGGAAACACCATGGAGGTATGAGAATATCTCGTAAATAGGAAAGACTTGAACACAGAACAGACTCTGAGCATACCTTGGCTTAGCACATATCCAGAGTGAATGACTGTAGAAGGAGCTTTGAAATGTGCAGTTGAAGTTTTTGCTCAAGTATTCTGAACCTGTGAACTTGGTCTGGTTGAGAACTAAGGAAAAATGAGATTATTCTGTCTGTGAACTGTACAATATTAGAAGCTTAGACTTCAAGATTTGTTTTAACTCGCCTTGCAATTTAAGTGCTCACAGTTTGTTATGCTCATCTTTCTTTGGATGGGAATGCAGTAGTGGTGTCTGCACAAATAAGCAATGAAGAGCAGCGAGAAGAGAAAGCCTCATACAACACCATTTGCACCCACAGGGTCACGCTGCCTGCCTCAGTTTGTACCCTTTCAGTATCTGGCAGTGAGTGGATAACGTTTTTGTAATGGTATTTACTGCCACTGCTGGTGTATGGCATCTATCATTTTTTTTTTCCTTTTCTGAAAATCATTCTGCATGGCTATAAAAAGTGCCCAAGGCTGAAATGTTTCAGAGGTCATCAGTGAGGGAACAATGTGTGTTTTTTGTTGTTTTTTAGATAATTTTTATGAAATTTTGCAAATCAGTTTGAAGTTGGAGAAATTCCAAACCTAAATGCACATTATTATAGATTCAGATGGTAACGTGGTTCCTGGTGGGGCTGTTTCTCATGGTGTCTTTCAGGAAATTTTACACCTCTCTTGATTTCCTCTATATTTCCTTTAGCCTAAAGAAAGGAGGCTTCAAAATGGCCGTTTAATAATCCCCTACAAGAATAACCTTTGCAGCACTCCTATTCTATAACGTAAGAACTATGAAAACCTGTCCTTGGATGGATTATAACGGAATCCTGGCTATTGACTTATAGTTTATGATTAAGTTGCTAATCTGGCTTCCAGTTTCACTTGTATTTGTTTGGTATGACAGGAGTTCCTTTCAGTGATCATCACGGGTTTCCTTTTTCACCGGCTTTTCCTCAGAGGTAATTGCAGCTGTACGCAAGCCATTCAGTCTCCAGGAGAGGACAAAATTTATTTTAATGTCCATAAGTGCACAGAGTTACCTCAGAGGTGAAGGTATTGTTGTGGAATAATAGGAAATGCTCCCTCTGTTCAGATGAAACAGAGTGCCTGACAAGATTAGGAAGCAAGAGATCTTCCTGAGTTCTTGTTTTTATTTCCAATGAACCAAATGTAGTTCAGTTTGTTTAAATGGAAGTTGATATAAGCTTGAAATCATTTTTATCAACGGAAGCCACGTCTTATTTTTAAATAGGTTTTGTAAGCTTTATTATCTTGTACTGTAATGACTTCACCATTGCAACAGAGTTGCAGTTACGAGGGGATTTCGCGTGTAAATCTTAAGTACCCCAAATTCCTATTAACCAAAGAGAATTATTTGCAAGTTTTGAATTGGATTAATCCTTAATCTCAAATTAAAGCCCTATGTTTCTAAATGTCAGGTGGGGTTTCACATACTAATGCACTGATTTATGTGTGAGAGTTATCTATAATTTTTGTTATACATCTTGTTCAAGTGTCCACTGCAGTGGTTACATACATGAATAATTTCTCCAGGTTAATCACTTTGTGTTTGGTGCACGTGTAACCCACACAGCAAGTTATTCAAAGTAGCAATACTGCAGTGCTGTTTACTGAACACATTCCAAGTGATTTTTTCCCGAGAAGATGTTCAAGTGAGAGATTTTTTTATGTTGATATTTCCAAATAAGAATTCCCATTAAAAGACACTGTTTTGTTTTATTTGGAATCATCCGTTATATGTTTTCCCTGCTTCAGTACACTTCCACTTTCTGTTTCCCAGAGTCAAAAACTTTTACCTTCATTGAATTCTCTTTGAAGTTCTTGAGGCAAATCCATCCTCAGAGCAAGCAGGAAAGCATTTTATAACTGTAAGAGAAAGGTACTTGCATTTCAAGCTTGAGAAGAGCAGTTCTTTTGTTTTTTTGTTCTGTTTTGTTGCTTTCAGTTGTCTTGTCAGTTAATGCTACTGAAAAGCCATCATATAGAAAGTAAACTGGTCCATAGTTCTGGTAACATAGTACATTTGAAGTGTGTTCCAAACTTTGGGAACCAAAAGAAAAAAATGAAACCCGTGAAATTTAAGCAGGGATTCTTTCCATATAACAAGCAGCATTCTAGCACAAAGAACAAAGAATATAAATCCTCTTAAATTTCAGCATCAGTAGGTTTTAAATTTTGAAACTGATATTGTTGCACTTGTGTATCACATGTTTTTATAAATATTCACCTGCTGATGAGCTCAAAA
Organism: Bambusicola thoracicus; assembly: GCA_002909625.1. Lineage (NCBI taxonomy): Eukaryota > Metazoa > Chordata > Aves > Galliformes > Phasianidae > Bambusicola > Bambusicola thoracicus. The sequence continues at coordinate 3,222 of PPHD01000809.1, forward strand.
AACTTCCCTTAATTTTCACTTGCCTAAGGCATTGCTTAGAATGTTGTAGAAATTGTTTGTTTATTTTTTAAATTTCATAGACAAGTATTAAAGATTGGATGAAAACTCCATGGAAACAAATAAATGTTGAACACATGGAGATGGAGCTCAGAACATTTGCAAATGTGATCATTTCCCTAATGAACGGTGTTTTCCTACTTGAAATAATCTCTCCTGTTCTGAGTGCTCTGCATTATGTAGGAGCCTGTTGCTTGTTAAATTCCCTTCATTAGAGGGCTTTTGAACTCAAAGTAGCTCAAAAATTGGGGAAACAAGTATTACAGGATTGAAGTCCCAAATCACAAAGTACTTCTGAAAATATCCTACTGAATTCATTTTTTTTCCTTTACTAATCAGGAAATTAGCCAGCTGGCTTTCACGTGAGATTCAGAAGTCAAACTCCAAGATGCATTCACTAGCCTGCTTGCTTTTGTTTGTCACTCGTCCTTCCTTAGTGTTTACAACGTCTGTCTGCTGCATAAGAAATGAAGGGTTGTCAAAGCACTATGGATCTGGGATGTGTGTGTTGCTTTTGAATCAGTGGTTAGGAATCTAAAAATGGTTGAAGTTAAAGAAATTAAACCTTCTCAAAATTTGGAACCCATCAGGTAGGAACACAGTAGTGTTTGTGTTCTGGCTTTGTAGTCTATGCAACTGAAAGAAAAAGTCCAACATCCATCATTATTTTGAGATATGAGCAGGTATCATCATGATTTAAGGTTTGCAGTATAATATGTATTTAGATAACTGCTGAGAGTACTTTGGAGAGTAATCTGCTTCATGCTAATCCCTATTTTATTCTCTCTGAGTAGCCTAAAATCATAACGGTGGATATTTGTGCATTTTCACAGCTCTAAACAAAGTCTAAATTCAGTATCATTATAGAACATCTATATGACATCTTCCTCTTTTCTCTAAGGAATAACAGAATGACGCCATCAGCTAGTCTAAGCAATTTCAGAAACTCAGCATTGTGGTGACTAGTCTACAGCAGTCAACTCTACTGCACCAAGAACAAAAAAAATTGCAATTTGTATATGTAGATCTAAAATAGAATGCTTTTTAAGAGTAACACGTATTAATTTGCATTTACTTTTAATGCCATTGGGTCAGCTATGAAATGCTCTGGTTTTTGTCTTTGGCGCCATAGAGAGATGTCAGAAGAATGAACTGTGTGCTCATTTCTGGTGTTGGGAACCTGAATTCTGTTCCCTAGATGCAGTGCTGTCTTGCTGATGTGTCTTGCTGTGTTACGTTTTCCTCTCCTCTAACAGTCAGAATGATTATGTTCCTCAGAAAAGCACTTTGAAATTTGAAGGTGATTTCAAAGCAACTGCTTATATTCAGTGAATTGAATTAGGTTTTTATCACTATTATTTTTTCAGACATCCTTCTTTATTCTCATAATCAAGGTGGGAAATCAGTCTAGAAACTAAAAGTCAAAACAAATAAAAAGATACTCTTTTCTTCCTATTGCGAAGTCTGTCTTTGGCTTTTGGTGCCTCTGAATTCAGCCACTGTAAAGGTCAGTAAAAATTTGGTGTTGAATTCAGTGTAGTGAGGATTTCGGTCTGGTGATTTACCCGGTGGACAGGAAATTGCTGTTGTCTCTCCAGTGGAGAACCAAGAAGAGGTTCTGTGATTCATCAAACGTCACCTGCAGAAATTTCGTGAGAGAGTGAATACGTAAGTTTTGTCTTGACTTTGGGCTATAATCTATTGGAAACGAGCTCTTCATTTCTAATTACAAATCTCCTATCACCAATGCAGAGTTCATTTCCAGTGCCGTAGGTAACCTTAGTATATTAAAAAGACAATGTAATTTTTAAGGAGCTTATCTAAAAATGGACAGACCAAGAATGTTTCGTAGAAATGGAAATACTGTGACTTAAAATAACATGAATCCATCTGGAGAAAATATGTCCTTACTGGTGAACTCTTTACCAACAGAATGCTTTTGTTATAGACACACTTCAGACTTAAAAACAGAAAGACAGAAGCAACTCCTTTGTATTTTGAAAATTTGCTATGCGTGAGTATGCGCTGAACTAGTTTGACTCATTTAAGTGACGTTGGAATTGTTCTAGATCCCATAGCTGTTTTGCATATTAGTATTTCTGACTTAAAAACACTTTGAAAATGCAGAGGACCTTAAAATTAGGGAAGTACTTTCAATTTTATAGCGTCTTTCCTCTGGTGATCTCAAACACCTTGTTCTGATATGGGCTGGTTTGTTTAGCAATAGGGATCAGTATATTAGTGTAAGGACTGATGTGTTAGTTTAGCAAAAGTAATCCATGAGTGCTAGTTCTCACACATTTGAAGCAGAAAGTTTTAGAACAGCCTTGTTTTTCTCAGCGTGTGTGAACAGCCTTATTTGCCTCAATGATCCTGCTTCGCAAGAAGCACTGGAGTAAAAATAGACTACTTTTATCTTTGCATCCACCAGGTGCAAGTACTTCTTCCTTGGATTTCTCATATATTGTTTTGGATTAGAGTGCACTAATATACAAAGTTGCTCGTTATGGTCTAACAAGCAATGGAAGTTTGCCAAAATGGGGGAAAACACCTGAAGGTCAGCCAAAAGTCTTCGTGATGAAGCTAACGATGAAAAAATGGGGATAAAGTATGTGGTCATACAACCACCCTAGATGCAGTTGTGCATGCACAGAGGGACATTAGCTTATATTAATGAATTCTTGGAAAAGAATGAGTATGTACACCAATGTACTGCATATGTATACATTAACTATTTAAATGTAGAACCTAAACTCTGAGAGAGCGTGTTTGATTTGTCAAATTGCCTGGTACATATTGTGAGGAATAAAGGAATGCTGTTTTCTAATGCAAGATTGGAGTTAGAGAGTTTTCTTCCTGTATTTGGATGACTGTCTAGACATTGGCTCTATAGGAAGCTTGCAGTATAGAAAGAATAATGACTTGACCCTGTTTGGTTTTGATTTCATTTTGTCATTAACCTGATTTAGTAACAATTATGATATTTCTAAGGGTATTTCTAACATAAAAACTAATATTTCTAAAAGGATTTCTAAAAGTGCTTTGTTAATTTTCTCTTCTCACGCTTTATCAGAAAGACTCAACGGTCCTTTTGGGAGCTGGGTTCCGTGGTTCTGCTTTCTCTCTGTGATAACCTAGCTGAAAACCATTTCAAAGGGAAGTCATTGAAAGTAGGGGAACTTTTTATCCTAGATGATTGTGTTCTGTAATTGCTGTGCTCAGCTAAATGCAAGTTATTCTAACTCTAGATTTCTTCAGTGTTTGTTGACAGTTTGCAAAGTGATGACGTTATTTGACAACGTTACTGATCTTGAATTTGATGAGAATAAGAATCTGGTGTATGTATACTTTTCAAAGACCAATGCTTTGTGAAGAACAGGTCTGATTATCGAGTGATGTGTTTTCTTGCTTGATGTTCTATTGAATTGGAAAGATACGAGGCAAATAATTTTAGCAAGCATAGATTCTCCTTTGGACTATCTATTGCTTCTAATAGGAGAAGTTCCAGCTGTCCTGAGTTTGGAGCCAGTTAGGCAGCACTGGGGGGGAGCTTGAGGGAAAACGTGACTCTTTGTTGCCCATCCCAGGACCATCTGACGGTTGTACAAAGCACAGTTCTTGCATGCGTTCTTTCTTTGTCTCTCCCTTGTGGGTACTCCTGGACCTGGGCATGTAAGTGTAAGTGTTTTATTTTTATTGCCCACTCCTCCTCAAGGGGACCTGGGGCACTAGGTCTGTATTACCCATGACATATCATGTTGTCTTCCTACAGTTCAGCCAAACACCAGTATTAATGATGCTCCAATACTGCAGTGATGTGCAGTCTGAAACACTGACTGCCTAGAGCCGTGCAAGATCAGAACTTAACTCAGGATAGTGCGGCTGGATGCATAGATTAATGCTGATTGAAAATTTAAAGTTTTGACCTTTACAGGTGGCTATTAAAAAAAGAGTTCTGCAAGAGCTTTTCTATTTTAACTATTTATCACTGTTCAGGAAAAAAAAAAGAAAACATTTCATATTCTCCTACCGTATGTAGATTCGTATTTGATCAGCTGAAAGTGAGGATAGAAGAGGAAACAAGTATGAATAAATTTCCTCCTCCAGAAAAAGAGCTTTGTTCATTTTGGCAGACCTTAGTCTCCATTTCTCTCAAGCAACTACTAGCCTCCTTTCTTCCCTATTCTCCTCTGTCGCCAGTGTGTTCAGATGCTTGATCTGTGGGCTGAGTTTAAGAGATTCCAAGAGGAAACCAACAAAAGCCTTTCCTCGTTTTCCTCCTGGGCTTTGATTCCTGCCACAGCAACTTCAGTCACCCACTCTCATGCAGCTCTTGGACTTTTCCCTGAACCCAAGTAGCAAACAAAGGGGAAAAAAGATGGATAGGTTGGATTTTACGCTGTTTCCACAAAATATTTTTATTTTTCACAGTAAATGGGTAATTGAATGTTTTCAGTAATATCTAAGTTGTCTGAGAAAATAATGAAAATCTTATCCAGACACAACTGCAGGTCAGTAAGCTGTAGTGTCATCTTTCCCATACTGCTCAGCTAGTGATTTTGACCTTGGCATGAATGGATCATTCACTCAAGTGATGAAAGTTAATTTAGACTTCATAATAGCCCAGAGCTCAACCTTTTCAGAGCTGCAATTGTTTCACTGATGCCAAATTATATGCAATCACTGAGTAATATGAACAGTGATCTACTGCTGTGTCTTTGGATGTAGGCAACAACAATCATTCTTTTCATACTGGTAGGGAGAGCAGGCTATAAATCCAGTCACCGTTGTACACTGCAGAGGGTGTGAGCCATGTTGCCTGTGTGGTGAGCGTATTGAGAAAAAGCAATATTTAGGGATTTTATCCCTTTTGTGGTTCTGTAGCTGTTTTCTCCTTTGAGGGCCTGAGTTACGATTCAGGTCAATTTTACCTAGAATTCTGTCTCTCTGGTTCATAATCTATCATGATCTGGCTGTTGTCAGAGCTTAGGGAGGGAGGAATGATTCGACACACGCATACCAAAGCCCAGTGATTCTCATCCTGCTCTCTGCAAATTTCTATGGCGTTCGCGAGCTACTCTGTACTGGTAATGAAAGCAGATAAGCACCAGCAGATCGTGGTATGTTTGAGAAGGTAGGGATTTTCCCACTGTAACTCAGATGCAGACCTTGGAAATAAAATATATGTTGATCTGCCTCCAGGGCATTGAAATGCAGTCATCCAGTCTGCACTGGCTTTATGTCTGCATGTCTTGGGATTTTTGGAAGCACTTTTGCCAAGACTGATCTTCAGAAGCAACAAGACAAAGTCTGTGATGTTTATAACATTGTGTAATGATTTGCCTTCAAATTGCATCTCTATGGTTTTATAGTAAGATATCCAGATGCCTTGGAATAAAACTAACCTATGGTGACTGCCAATGGCTTCCTGGTCTGTGAAAGTAGGTGCTGTGGGACACCTTTTCAGTGTCACTGCTTCCATCAGGATGATGAATATCATAGAAATCTGGTGCAGGAGACCGTTCCGGGATCCACTGGATGGTTTTGGTCAACCTGCATTTCCTGTTCCTCTCACATAAAGCAGGCATTGTGTGAGGCCTCAAACAGAATGTTTTTCCCTGCATTTCCTGTAGTAAACATGACTTGCATTGCGACCATTTTGAAATTGGCATCTGTAAGTATGTATGTGCTACTTGAAATACCTGGTAGCTTTTGCATACTTGTAAGGATGCAGTACGAGTGCATTTTGAGACAGTATTTATAAGTTCTGAGATTTGGACCAAGGCACCAGCTGAAAAGCGTATTTTTGTTATTAAAAAGTCAAATTAAAATTGTAAGAACACAGCACTATTATTAGTTTGCAGAAGTTATTTGCTTTGATTAAAAGCACCAATAAATATGTCTTGGTTCTATAACCGTTCCATTTAGCACTTGACATATAATAGCGTTTTTTTTTTCCCCTAGAGTGTAGTATCTCCACTGAAATACAATTATTTTACAGATTGTTCAAGTGAATGCCCTTATAAACATGCTGTTAGGGAAACTCACCCCTGGTGATCATCAGAACATCATGACAATATGCACAATTGATGTACATGCAAGGGACGCTGTAGCCACACTTATAGCACAGAAGGTAATTTGTTGCAGAGCAATTACACTAATGCATTTTTAAAAGCATAAAATAAAGAATAATTTCAATTGTTGAAAAGATATTCTGGTAGCTTATGTCTGGCAATGACAGAGTATTTTGATTCAATCCATTTTTGTCCTTTTATATTTTTTGCTTTAGAATCAGATAATTACATTTACCAGTTAAAGAACTACCATTTAAAAATATGTAGATATTTTGTCTAAATGTTTAAAGACGTCCATTAAAAAAGTATGCTGTAGTGTGACAGCGGGTTTCTCATTAATTTGCCTCCAATTACCGATCCGTTCACAATTAATACAAAAACTCACATTCGTTACAAATAGCTTGAAAGTTTAATACATAAAAAATATAAAACAGCAATTGTGTTACATTTCCAGACAGCATTTTTTTTTTTTTTAAACACACGTTTTATTTCCTTATTAATTTCTGAGGTGGAGTCTGTCCTGCTAACTCTTTCCGTGCCTGACTTCCACACTGTTGGGGCCTATTCACAGTAATCTGCTCCTCCATCTTCGGACTGTGACTGCTCAGGAAGGGTGTGGTGGGGGACACCATACAATGCCTGCCCCCATATGCTTGGTTAGGCAGATGAGAGAGAACTGTTCTGTGTTCCATTCCTCCTGCCCTCAAGTCGCTGCAAGGGATAGCTCTGATACCCAGAGTGGGCACAGAGCCTGCAGTGTGAATGGGCAGTTTAATTCCAGAGTAAGACACTTAGAGCTTTCCCATTTCTAAATGAGGAATAACAAGGGGGGAGAAGAAAACTATGTTGATATGAACTGTTTGCATAGCACATAGCCATTCATCCACACTCTATTGTGTATCGTCCTATTTATTTTATTTTGAGACGTTTACTCAAACAAAATTCACCCTTTGGCACAGGGGTGCTATGAGCAAGGATTACCCCCCCTCTGTTTCCAAACCCTTCCATCCCTCTAATGGTAAGGAGTTCGGTGTAACAATGCTTTGCTTTATTATAAATAATAATTTTGCTGTAGGCGAGGACAAATGTCATTGACAGAAATCCAGTCTTCATGTAAATAATCTAAATAAAAGAGCACAGGATGTAGTCCACAATAAAAAAGTGAAAAAGCTAAAAATTGGTTTACTTGAAATAATGAGAGAGAGAAAAAAAGCATGAAACCTCCTTATCCAGGACAATGGTTTCTGTGCCTTGTTAATTGATATTCTGCAAAAATGTGTTTTGGAAAAAAAAAAACCAACACAACAGAAACAACCTCTTACAGTTGCAGAACAAAATCCATTCTACTGAGCTTAATCACGTTGTTGTGGTGTGGTGCATAATAGCAGTTGCATCGAAAATTTGCAGCAATTTAAAATATTCTTTTCACTGAAATTGTTTATCCACATTGCCAAAGCCTTTAAGGAAGTACTGATGTTTTTCACATTGTCAGGAGCAGCTGTTTCTATCCGCTGTGACTGTCTAACCGCTAACTAGGCAGATGGCACACAGTAGCTGAGGTGTGTCTGTTGTATATAGGACCAACTTTTCTGGCTTACAGGAAGCACAGCTGCCGTGCTATTATGATGGTGATGATCCTTATGTATTTCAGACGTTGGAGGCCTTATAGAGAGCTTCATGTTTTTAAAGGGGTGATTATGGTCCTTAGAACACTGAATAAGTACTTAAATAATCAAACTGACAAGCTGTGTGGAAATATGGAACTGCTATAAATTAGAATAATTTTGGGTACGGATCAGAGCAGGAGGACTGTTGGAAACTAGTGAAATTATTTGCTCAGAGCCAACCATCTCTATATATTCTAGCATGTAAGTGTCAATGGAAAGTACTGCTGGATACAAATAGGTTCATGAAAGAATGATGAATGAACTCAGCAACGCCTTATTTCTTTTCACTTGTAATTAAAATATTAATCTCTTTTTTTCTTCATAGTAACTGCTTCCCTCAATGTTCTTGTGTATTGGGGTACCGTACAGGAGAGTTGGAGGGGGTACTGAGATGCAACTGGGGCCTAAGGAAGCAATGAAATGCTGACCAGATGCCGCATTTCCTGTTAATTTGAGGCGTTAGTTCATTAGACCACTAATCAAAACAATGTGCTCTGCTAACAAACTGTTTCATCCCCCGAGTGCTGGAGCAAGCACATGCTGTTCCCAACTAATTAGGACCTACTCCAAATCGATGAATGGTTTCTAGTTGAGTTCTGTAGATGGTGGAAGAGGTTTTCTGAGAATGGTTGTCTGTATTATTGCATGTGACTTCGTGTGGCTCAGCAGAAGTTGTTTTATCAGGAAACGTGAAATTACTGTGTCTTATTAGTGCTTTCATTGCATTAATATTATCGGGTTAAAGAGATTGTTTTATAAACTACTGTAGTCGTGCTACAGAGTTAAAAAGCAATTTGAGTAACTGGGGGGTGCAGTCAAGTGGTTGTCGGTCAGAAGCCTTGTTGCTAGAGGTCAAGGTACTGAGCAGGCGTGGACATGAATTCATTCCCTTACCCCTGAGTTCAGAATTCAGAGTTGCTTCAAATACGGAATAGGCAATTCTGCGCCAAATGCACCACTGCTGTGTGTATAGCAAAAAAGTCCATGTCCAAAGCTTACAGTGAGATCTGTTCTCCATAGCAGTAGGAATGACCTTCCAAACAGCTGCAACACTAAAAACACAAGCATGAAGAAACAAGTTTCATTCTTCATTATCTAAGAGAAACTTCTGGTGAGCTTAAACAGGAAATAGCGGTGGATAGTATTTTTTTAAATGCTTGTTCTCTTATTTAATAGAGGAGGCAGCCTAATGCAGTGTTATCACTCTCTAAATATCACTTCATAATTTGGAAATAAGTAAAACAATGGCTCCTTTGCACTTGATAAAAACAGCTGATGAGAAAATATGTGGAAGTTTGGTCACTTTGATTTCACCAAATGGTAAGGGGAAGACACAAACAATTATATCTTAGTAAAGCTCTGGGATCTATGTGTTGGAGAGGTGTACAAGAACAAAGTAGGATGACTGATGTATGGAGTGGAAGGCAGAAAGATGGAACATCTTGGTCAGGAAATAACAAAGGAAATAGCCTGATCCCTCAGAAGCCAAGGGTTGGCAGACCTGCAAGCAAACTACAAGGTGAGCAGTTTACAGCAATAACAAGAAATACTGCAGGGTTAGAGGATCATGTGGAGATGGTCACGGAAGAAAGCAGAAGTACTGCAGTGCTAAAGGAAAAGGTTTCTGGAAAGTCACAGATATTAGAAAGCATGTGGAAGACGATCACAAAGGTGAAAGAGATGAAGATCAAGGGCGGAGAAGAGGACTAATGAACCTGGGAGATTTAGAGCTAGCAAGGAGACCACTGGTGTCTGCTAGCATATGAGATGAAAGAACGCAGACTGATAAATAGCAGAAGGGATTTGTTCAAGCAGGTGAAAAATATCAGTGGGAAGAAACTGAAGAAGTTGGCCTTGACTGAGGTAGGAAAAGCTCAGTAGGGCAAAATAATGGCTTTAAAAACAGGGAAACCAGTGAGAATTCTTTAGAAGCTTTCATGTATGGTAAGAAAAGAGAAGTTCATACTTAAATTTGGAGGGAATGCTGGCATGTGATTTTCCCAGGTAAGAAGGTTTTGCAGTTGGAAAATGGAGAAAAAGGATTACAGATGGAATTGTGAAAATATCTAATTCTGTACAAGGATCAAATGTGTACGCAGGGTGGGAATTGTCTTCTGGAACATTGCAAACAAAATGATACTGTCCTTGCCAAAGCCCATTTCTGCCCTCCCTTCTCTAACTGTGGTTCATGTTTGATGATGACAACTAAATACAAGATCAGATTACACTTAAAGTATCTTCATTTCACATACGTGTAAAATATTTTTAAAATTTTGTTTGTGATATTGACTACCCTTTTGCGGATCTTGAAAGGAGCTCTTAGATCAACTGTGAAATACAGGGGAGAACTGCCAGTATGAGATATAATCTGTGTAGAGCTTTGATCTCTGCTCCTCCTTGTGCCATTTAAACAGGTGGGGCTACTTGTGGACTAGCTGCAATGAGAAAATCAGAAGCGTGATCATAGGTTCCATCTTGTGGCTTAAGAGGCTCTCCCAGTGTAATCAAACAAAAATATCTTCATGGTAATTTAGCTGGGTCACCTTGCCTTTACTAGATAACACTATCAGCCTTAATTACTGAAGGAAACACGATTCAGAATGTGTTCTCATCTATCTGGAAGTCAGGACTTGAAAGCAGATCAAAACAAGGAGGCCTGACTTTTGTTAGCTGGCACTCTACTTCATTAGGTGATGTTAAGTAACGTCCTCCCACTGAAGTGGAATGAGGGGAGAGGGGAAAAGGTATTTTAAAGGAGTGCTCAGGTATCCAAGTGGATGCAGAGCCAAGGCATAAGTTTCTGTTTTTTCTTTTCTTTGTTGTTGTTTTGTTTTCAGCCTTCTCTTGTTGGAGATTTGATAGACTGCATGACTAAGCACATTCTTCTATGATTTTCTGTACTGTTAATCGGTGCCTTCTCAGACAGTCTCCTTTTATTTCTGTTTCATATTCTCTTGTCTTGTGCTGATAGGCTGTGGAGAGTTACTTTCACTCATTTCTGATTGAATGAAACCCACTTTGGGAGTTCAGAATTTTAAAAATGGAAACGATTTCAATATACAGCCAGATGTTAAGTTGGTGTCAGTAGGAACCATGCTGAGTCAAGGATGATTAGGCTCTTACCTCAACTCCTTGCTTTTTGAAGAAATACGCTTTTCTTCATCTGCGATCATCTGAAAAAATCCAAGAAAACTCTGAAAAGCGTGTAACTTTAAAATGTTAGATAATACTTGTAGTGCATTTTTTTATCACGTTTATCTGCACGTAGCTTAAATTCACCCTCTGCTCTCTGCTGTAGTGAGAATGGGAAATGTATGCATATGTACCAATGCCCACCAGTTCATCAGGAAAAAATCCCTCACTGTGATGAAGGTCTCTTTTTCTCAAAGTTGAGATTGAAGAAAATGACAGATCAAAACAGAAACAGACACGTTCTTCAGTTCATGACTAAGAACTCTGTGTTGTAAATGTTTAGCCTTCTGACTTTAAATTGGCAAAAAGTGGTAGGATATGCTCAGTCTTACACATCTAGCTCTGGGAAACAGCCGCTTAAGGGAAGAAAATAAAAACGGTACAAATTTAACCGGAGTAGTTTAGCATTACTCTGAGAAAACCATCTATTTTTGTTTGGGCTCAGATTACAAGTGTATAGCAGGAAGTTGTCATGTTTGCTGCTGGTTCAGACGAGCCAGACGATCGAAGATGTCCTCATGATGCTTTGTTGTTCAGTAGTTATTATTGTTTTTATGTTTCTCCCTTTATAGGTGGAACTTTCAGAAGCATTAGGTTCAGTAAAGTGCTAGGATTCTCCAAGAGCGTATACAATATGTTGCTTTGGCTGAGGTCATAATTTTTTAGGAGATAAAAGCAGTGTTCTGCAGAAATTCTGAAATGTTGACTTTGCTTGTGTGAAGAATAATTATCAGAGTAATTCCAAAGACAATGAACAGTGTATCAGTTCTTTTACTGCTTACTACTGGCACATTTGCAATTGTAGTTGTTACTTCAAATTTACCATCCAAGGTAACAAATCATAGAAAAGTATAGGCGGTGGCAGTTGAATGATTTGTTTGGTGTCGTAGTGACTGACATCTCTGTAGTTTTTGTCCTTTTTTGCCGTATTTCTCTAGATAAACAACCAACAGAGTGAGAAAGGAGTGCACAGAACCTATCTGCTGTATATGTAGGAAAGATTAGAATTTTCTCATTTCTCTTGATTTTCTTTATACAATGTAAGAAAAGCTGTGTGAAGCCAAGGAGTGTAGCATTCAGGAAATATGTGATTGATATCCTTTGACAGTGAAGTCATAAAATCAGGCTGTTAGCGCACTGTCCTCTATAATCCTGTCTTTTGAGATGGAGTGCTATTCCACACTCATTAAAGAGGCCTTCTTCTCTTGCAAGTTGGTTCTGATCTAAAATTTTGTTGAAGATGACTGTAATAGGCAGATATTTTCTTTATTCAAATGCACCGCTTTCTGTAACAGACACAACTCTGAATAAGTCAATTACTTTTTCACCCTTCTGGAGTCCCTAGACTGGACCTGAAAATACTTCAATAAAATACTGAAGTCTCTGGTCAGCAGGAGGCAAGGAAGAAAATGTATGGATAGAATAACACACAGGTATGAATGTCAGAAGGTCTGGGCATTAGCTAGTGTCCTTTTGTTTTCATAAATCACCTGGCGCAAACTGGCCATGCTTATGCTTAGGGGTGTAAGTAGCACCTAAAAGAGTAGCAGATGGGTAACAAGCTGCTTCTTAACACTTGTGCTTGGTTCATCTGAGTGGAAATGTAAAGCTGCTAGTAATTTAAGGCTAGTTTTTGTTTGTTTTTTTTTTTTAACTACTGCTAGAAAAATATCTGACATTATGATAGACGTACCAGATCAAGAGTCAGTCCAAACTGTTAGAAGCAGAATGTTCCCACTGGTGGTTACAGTTCCTGCCTATATGAGCAGTCATGTTATGGCTAGATTATGGTTGAAGGCCCGGCTATTTCCAGACTTGAGATCAAGGGAATTGCAAACACCAAAGAGAGACGACAATGTATGTGGCTACGTCCAGCTGTTTCATAAGATTACTTTTTCTCTTTTACTGTAGTTGTATTTTCAGCCATTTTGCTTTTTTTTTTGTACTACTCAAGGCATGTGAAATTACGGTAATTTCATCAGATGAACAAGTTTGACTTTATTAAGAATTAAAAAAAAAAAAAGAGGGCAAAGATTTTTTATTATTATTTTGCTTTACAGTACAAATGAGGATGAGAATTTGTTTTTGACCTGTATACAGTCTTCAGTCTATATCGGTAGGTTGCATTTTGTTCTAAATATTCCAGTCTTGATCTATGCTAGACAACAGGTGTGTAGCTGCAGTGAATCCCGTATAGTACTTGCCTTATCAGTTTTTTTAAATTGTGAAAATCGGTCATTTGGAATGCATATGCAAAAGGTAGTATGTGTTTCTGCACATAGGATGAACCACATATCTTGTCTCACCACTAATTTGAATGGAAACGTGAAAACAGAGATTATCAGGAATAGAGGGTGATCTCTGATAACAATGCTTTCAGCCATTCTGAAAGGATAGGCTACTAAGTAATGTATTTAGCTAAGACTATATAAAAATCTGACAATCTTGATGGTAACTAGGGAATTGTTTACAACAAAAAAAGGAAAAAAAAAGTCAGTATTGCAACCTGTGACCGCCTAGCATTGAAATATTAGTACTTTTTGCACGAGACATAGTATTATGAAATCTTCATACAATTTTCAAGTGTAGTGTCTTTAAAATGAAATATTGTTAACAGCCAGATTTCCTTTAGCAGTAACTAGTTGATAATGTAACAGTAAGCCTAGAACTCAGAATCTAATGCGACAAAGAAACAGAGAGAAACCTTTTCTGCTGAAGCTTATCTGGCTAGCATACAGATAGTGTCTCTGACTTTATGCCGCTGATTTATTGTTTTACAGAAGAGGAGTACTGTGTTCTCTACTGCAAAGACAGACAAGTGCTACCGAGGTCAGCAGTGTAGTAATATCCTACATACCTGAAGCTTTACATCAGCTTAGGATAGGTGCACCTGTAAAGTAAGTCCGTCACACCTCCATGTGCAAGTTTGAACATGAGAGTGCATCAACACAGTGCCAACATCAGTTCAAGTGGGCTCTTCTATCTGCTGATAGCCTGATCCCCGGTATTAGAAATACTAAATACCGTTTTTCTGCATTCTATTTCATTGTCAGGATGTCAGTGGCAACAGTTTCAAATTCCTTAATTAACAAGAATTTATATCATATGCAGAAGGCCTGTTTAACTGAAATTCTGTTGGTTATCAAGCTATAGATATGGCACTAATTCTGTCCTAGAACCAGTAACTCATGAGAGAGTCATGGAATAGTTATCAAAGCGGCGATGTGAAAAGAAGGGAAATACTGATTCAGAACAGACTATATAGGTCAGAAGAAAAGGACACTCTTCTGTCTTCGGTGTTCTGGACATGAACACTTAGAGGAAGTTAAAAAGTTTACATACAGAATAGCACTTGTCCAGTTGTGGAAAATTTTGTCATTGGACACTGATGGTAATCGTGGAGTCCCTTTGCAGCATCCCGAAGGCATGCAATCTATATCATGAAACATGAGAACAGATACTCCTTATGAGTTTATGACCTACCTAGAGCCACTGCAAATGTAGCGTGCGGTCTCAGAATAGGCTCCTGAGGATTTTCAGAGGTATTTAGATGGTGCTATGCAATGAAGCTATGTCTATAACATACAGTATATTGAAATATGCTGGGCAAGTGGGACAGATCAAAGGAAAGCACCATAATACCCACAGTGAATGAAACTAAAGGGTACAGGAGTACTGCCTTATATAAATACAACCAATTCAGGCAACAGAATGTTGATAAAATTCATCACTGAAGCCGTCCCAGAGCGATCACATTCTTGGTTTTGAATTTAAAATCGGTCAGAATCATACAAAATAGATTGTTAACAAAAAGGGGAATGTGGTGTTATATACAGTTCTGCCCCGTCTGCTGACTTTTCTGTACGTAATTAATTTAGAAATTGTCTGATTGATTAATTGTATACTCTTAATTTATATATCTGCTGTTGCTGATGAGATAATGTATGTTGCATTACTGTCAGAAGGGAGTTGTATCACTTCTGTATCTAAGGCAGTGTAATAATTAATGGCCTTGTTTCATTGGGCTTGATATAAGTCATTACAACATTAGAGCTACTTTGACAGATGATGATTTACCACGTTCTACTGTTTTTAATTTCTAAAATTTTCAAACAAAATTGCACAACCTGGACTATTTTGTGTTTTTCTTCCCCCAGAAGATGAAAAATAGCTGTCATAATTTGTGATAGATGAAGTCTCCCATCCATTAAATAATAATGCAGATGTAGCTTAAGCAGAGAACCTGTGGTCAGATATAAAGAGTGAATTATTTTATTGTGGAGTAAAAAGCGTATGGCACTACAAGTATGCAGGAGGCGTAAGGCACCAATAAATGAAGTGAGATGGAGGCAGTAAGACCAGGTTCTTGTTCTCAGCTCACGAGTACGTGACAGACATCGACGTACTGGAGCAATCTCATTGAAGGACCACAGATAGTTAAGGGCTTGGAGCATTTAACATATGATGAGAGGCTGAGAGAGCTGGAACTGTTCAGCCTTGAGAAGAGAAGGCTCAGGGCACATATTTTCAGTGTGTTTAAATACTTATTGGAAGAGAGTAAAGAATATGGAGCAAGACTCTCCTCAGTGGTACCAAGTGATAGAAGGAAAGGCAACGGGAGCAAATTGAAATAAAGGAAACTCCACTCAAATGCAAGAAATTAAGATAAAAACTAATTTATTTACAGTCACAGAAGTCAAACAGTGGAACAAGTTGACCAGAAAGGTTGTGGAGTCCCAGTCTTTGGAGGTATTCCAAACCTGACTGGCTCTTGTCCTGAACAAACTGTTCTAGTTGATCCACTTTAAGCGAGGTGTTTGAACTAGATGATCTTCAGAGTTCCATGCAGACTCAGCTGTTATGTAATTCTGTGCTCCTGTTGGCAGTGTGTGAAGTTACCTGATGTCTGATACGTGAGGTTGTGCCTCGGTCTTTATGATGCGTTGGCATCATATATGCTTGTTTGGATTTCTGGGGACTAGCCATCTCCTAAAGGCAGACTACTTCCAAATCTCTCAAATCATTCTGCAGAAGAGCATGTTTCCTTAAAGGGCACAATGAAGTCATCTTTTTTTTTTCTTTTTTTTTTTAACAGGAAAATACATCAACCCCAGAGTACTCTAGGAAATGGTACACTGCTCATTTGCCACCTCATAGTGAGTAAGATTCTCTTTGTCACCTTTGTCAAGTAAGACTTCTCGTTGTCTGAAAAGATGCGATGTGCTATAAGAGTTTTTCTGCTAACAGGCTTATCCTTACGACATATGTAGCAGCAAAAAGTACCTGCAACATCTTCTGAAATCTCTGTGAATCAAAATGAAATATGTTTAGAAAACGAAAAAAAAAAAAACAAACCCAAAACTATCTTGGTGTTCTTGGCCTTCTTCACTGCAGTGGGGTCTTTTTCTGTTCTATACTGACTAGTCTGAAGAATGTATATGGGTGTGTGCCAAACTGGAGTATAAGGATGCTTTTATGAACTCAGTTGCATTTCTGTGGCTATGCTTTTCTGTTACTGCAGTTTAAGACAGTCTAGGATAGTATTTTGTCAAGGAATAAAGGTAAATGAGAAATAATTATTTTTCAGGCTTACTTTTGTGTTATCCTCTGGCACAATAGCCATCTTCTGATTTTTTGGGTGTAATTACTGAATTGAAAATGGCAGAATTTCATAGCAGTAAATTTAGGGAAGAAAAAACATCTACCTTAATGGGTATCAAAAAAAGAGTAATAACAACAACACACTTCTCTTTCTCTTCCCTTC
>PPHD01000809.1:25342-35449 GCA_002909625.1 Bambusicola thoracicus
GGTGACTGAGTTAGATTTCTACTTTCACAATTGGGATTATTTAAAGTCACTTTCTATCTGTTCTTGCCCTCGGACCTAAGTGATTGACCTGAGGTAAGTTAAAAAGTGTATGCTTTTTCTTCACGCATAGAGTCTAAGAAAGAAGTGCTAGTGAGACCGACAGAAATCTTCTTTGTAGGGAGGCTGAAGACCACCTCCTGAAATGTCATGGATCACACTACACTGACTTTTGTCGTTCATGACTTTTCAGAAGATGATTCGCTAACTCACAAGAATCACGAGCCTGTTCTGTCCCTGCACTCTAATTGGCTTGAAGGAACGTTGTTCGCACAAAATGATGGAAAATCGTTTTCAATTTTATATAGACTTCCAAATATATTATAGTCAACTGATATAGATTTTTATTTATATCTATATATATATTATTTGTATAGTCAATATTCACATTAACTACTTGTGTTTCTTTTGCTCAGTTGCACTTCAATCTACATAACAACTAAGGAAGAGAACAACTTTGGAAGCTTTGTTTTAGAAATCCAGATGACATTCGTGAACACATTCAGAAGCCCACTTTGGCCTAGTATTCTTGAAACAAATTCCCAAAATCTCCAACAGCATCATGCTTCTTGTAACTGTCTAGCTTTATTTAAAAAAATCTGGGGACACATACCTAACTTAGGTGCTGTAATGCTTTAATTTGAATAGAACCTTAATCACAATATAATGTTGAATTAGGACCCAAGCATCTAATAGGAAGCTCAGATTTTTGGTTGGGTGGTCACCATTTAATCTTGAGGGTTTTTGTTCCTGAGGACACGGTGCTCTCTCAGGTTATTCCATCTTGGTCTAGACAGCAAACTCTTCAGGCCAGGCTCATAAAGTGATTAGTGATACTGAGTGGTCAAAGCATTGAGCTTCTGATTATAGGTATCAGAATCTGACACATTAAGTAGCCTTAATTATAGTCTGTATCATCTTTCATGAAGGGAAGTTAATGAATCATATGCTGTTTATGGTGAATTTGCAGTTAATTTTTAACTAATGCCAAATTTCAGTTCTGAAGTAGCATGATGTGAAAGCGTTCATTCTCTTAGGTAGCTTTGTAATTTCAGAATTTTCTCGTAGCAGAAACCTATGTGCTTCCACAGTGTTTTATTTATATGAGGGCTGCTCTGAAAGTACTGCCTTCTATTTTATATGTATGCCCACAATATAAGAGGTGGATGTTGGTGGTATGGTAGTAGAGCTTGAACCTTCCCACCGGTGTTCCATTACATTTTGTTACCGTGAGACATATGACAGCAGAGGGGCAGACTGGCAGAATGGCATCTGACACGGAAGTGTGTATGAAGCAGATGTGTGTCACTGAATTCCTCTGTGTGGAAAAAATGGCACTCATTGACATTCATTGCCTCTTGTTGAGTATTCGTGGAGATCAAACAGTGAATGGGAGTACAATGAGGTGGTGGGTAGTATGTTTCAGCAGTGGCAACAGCAATATGAAAGAGTATTGTTCTGGATGCCCATGTAGATTTTTATAAGCATTGTGAAAATGCATAGTAATGGAAGTATCATCATATAGTAATGATGTTGAAAAATAGTGTTTTGTAGCTGAAAACGTGCCCTAACAAACAATGTTATTGTGCTCTTTGTATGTGCTGTAGTTTCCATGGAAATAAATAGGAAGCATTACTTTTAGAGCAATCTACATAATACAGATGTGAGGAGATGCCTGCGCCGCATACAGAAAAGGATGGCCAAACACAGCATTTGAAAACTGCCTGAAAAGTTTAAGAACTCTTTTTTTTCTGTATTTCTTCATTCTTTTTGAATTGACAGTGTGTCTGTAAGTTATGCTACCTAATGTCAATTGGAAGAGGCTTTAAGGATCTATGCAAGCAAATTATATGATCAGATTGAAGAGAAAGGTGTAGACAGCGGCGTGGAGTTCAAAGAATAATGCTAGTCAGAACAGAATCAGCGTAACTACCTTGATGATGATTAGTGGTTGATTTTTATTTCTTTTTAGGCTTGATATAATTTTGCAAATCACATTGACAATACCTCATGGCTTTGTATTGGACTGATACTCTTCTTCCTTTCAGGTGCAATGAAATTCATAGCAACACCATAAAGCTGAGTTTGACACATTAATTTTCTTTGGAGGCAAACATTAATAGTAGCATCTAATGCCTATTCGTCATTAAAGTAAAATTATTCCACCAGTTCCAACATGTTAAGCAGACTTTCATTTGACATCTGTGTGTTGCTGTGGTGACCATCGAGTCACATTTGGCATAAATTAATGTGTATCTGTGGTTGGCAAGTTGTCTTTCTGTTCCACATCTTTGTACAGCACTGGCTAGTCACCCTCTGTGCCTTCCCCAGGCATCGCTGTGCAGTCTCACGTGGTAGTAGCAGAGGTAGCTAACTGAGTTGCTGGCTTTTGGAATGACTTGATAGACTCAGACAATCCATAGTTGGCAAATTAAACCTAGCTGCCTGAACTGATCAAAGGGACGCATGAAAAACAGAAAGGAAGAGCGACAAAAGTACTGTAGAAGGGATAGCCAACACTACAGAGAGAAATGTGAATTGTGAGTAGTTAGACCAGCTGATCATCCATTTGCTACACAGTTCCTAAATATCAGGCTTAAATCTGGAACAAGGTCGTGCTACGCTTTAATTGTCCCGGTATCTCATTAATCCAGTAATAGACTGACAGATGGAGAGAGAATAAATAGCGATTTGCAGCGTAGTAAGGCACTTATTTGGGTTTCCATACCCTTTGCCATCTTGACTGTTTCTTCTACCTCCTCCTTTGATCTTGTGCCACTGTTCCGTGATTCCCAACATTAGAAGGGCGCGTTGTGCCTGCTCCGCACGTGACACGCAGCTCACCCTTTTGTCTGCAGTGCTTGCTTGCTTGTTCATTGCCGGTTCTGGAAATTCTAAGTTATTTTTTATTTTGCAGGTATTTCCTGAGACGAATGGTGATGCATTTAATGATTGTTTTTGTGGATTTTCCTCTGGCCGTGCATCAAAGATCTCTGCGATTCGCTTCAGGTCAGAGTAACTTCCGTAGAGTATTCATCAGTTCTGGTAAGCCAGATCTTGCAGTATGATTGCAGAGACTGTCTGCTGCATAGGTTTTCTATACTGTGTCCTATTAACATGCATGACTGTACTATATTTTAAGATCATAGCATTTTATTGATATTACAGTATTGCTGCTTGCTTTATGTCACAAGATTTAAGCATCAGAGTACTCAAGCTCTGTCTTTCTTTCCACGTGTTTAGAACATGTCCAGATTCCTCTTAGCTCTCCTTTTATACAAATCCCAAGTGATCTATAAAAAAAAAAAAAAAAAAAAAAAAAAAAGGAGCACTGCTGCAAAGAGCAGAGTTGTGAGTTGTGCAGTAGCTGCTGTGAGGGGACTATCTGTACCCTTCATGATAATCCTCCAAGTTAGAAACTTCTGAAATGGTTGAGCACCAGCCCAACCTCATTTAGATAAAGAAAACAACAGCTTGAAAATTTCTGCTTCTACAAGTCAGTCAGATCTGTCTGAGATACCTTAGTTTAAACCTCTAAAAGGTAAACCTCTAAAAGATAACCGTTCTTTGTACATCTTCCTTCTCCTCCCATTGAAGAAAATATCTATGACAGTTCTGTGAAAAGATGTTTCTAAAAAGGAGAACAAAGCTTTAACTCAAATTTGTGTTTTCCTATTTGTTTGGTTTATTTTTTTAGTACCGCAAGGGTATCTGTAGAATACATCTGTGTCAGGTTGTCAGCAATCTTTAAATTTAAAATTTAGTGAATTTGGAAGCTGAAAATACTGGAATGGGGACAAAACAGAGCAAGTAGATTGTATTTTCAAATAACCTCCGCAAACACCTGTTTTGCTTGCTAATTGCTTGCTTTTTAAAGGGAAATATTTTGGTAAAACAATGCATGTTGAATGTTCATTATGTAGAAAGCATAAGCTCAAAGCAAAACAACAGATTCCATGAATCACGCTGTAGTTCACACTTGAGGTAAGTTGAATGAAATTGGTGTATTATGCTGGTTTTGTTTTGGTTTGATTCTTTTTTAATACACTGGGTATGTGTATTGTACCTACATAGTAAAGTCTCGTGGTTTATTTTGGAGGGATATCTTTTCCTTGCGTTTGTCCATATATTTCCTCTGCATCTCATGTAGGCACCAGAAAGCACAATGAATTAATGTCCTTCTTCTCTTCTGTTTACTACGGCAAACCCTTACATACAAATACAAGCAATGGAGAGAATACATTAGACACTTTTAAAGTATTATGAATTCAGTGCTAATCGAAATCTAATTTTTTATGCCTCTTTTTCTACTGATACGTTGTAAGTGTAACTTTATTTCCAACTCAGATAAAAAGAAACAGCAACTATGCTGTCATTGCGCTTGTCATTAGATATTAAAGACGTCATGTAAACTTACACCAACATGAACTTAACTTCACGTGAGCGAGGTTAGCCTAAGGCTGCCACCACACGTTGAGCATTTTGGGTTTCTTCAGTGAAGGAGTTGGAAATCTCAAAGATGTCTTCATTAGCTCAATGAATGACGACCAACATACTGCGTGATTATGGATAAAGGGAATCAACTTTCTGACTTCAACTGAAAGGCCCATTTCCACCTACAGCCCAGAATCACCCAAAACAGAACGCCATCAAAGATGAGAAATCGGTGAATTGTATTACAGTTGTACATCTGTGCAACGTACATTTTGCATCAATTTCACAAATGCCTTTTCTTTTTTTCAGTATAATCAGAATAAATATAATCATAATCAGAAGGTGTTAAAGGTATAACTGCATACACAAAAACGAGACAGCTATGTAAGCAATTGTCCAGTGCATAGAGCAATCAAATTCATAGCTCAAAAGCCTTCACTTGCATGGTGGATCTCAAAATGGGAATTCTTCTCTCTCTACATGTATGTTTGGTGTTTTCTGTGAGGAGCCTGTCATTTTAACAAAAGTGACATGCAGAGTAAAGTGGAAAGGTCTTGTTTCAACCTGGGAAGAGGGTGGGGCAGATAGCTGAATTGTTCCGTTTTTTCTATGAAATCTTAATTGATTAGACTATCACCTTTATTCACCATAGAAAGACCGTCTTTCTTTATGATGGATACAGCAGCAGGAGAGCAAACTGTTGGAATTGATACACTTTGTTGCTTATCTGAAAGGAGATTTTTTGCCCTAATTTTGCACAATAGTAGAAACTTCCTTTAAATCCCATTTTCCTAACCAGCGCCTAGAATAGCTCTTGTTGTTAGATTCTAAGGACTCTATTGTGGCTTTTAAGCCAGCGCCCGCAGTAGGGGTTGTGGAGGGATACGCCGCCCCCACGAAACTCCTAGAGGGTTTGTGCTTGAGGACAAATCTGATTATAGAATTTAAAAATGGAAAAGACCATTGTAGATCATCCAGTCCTCCCATCTGCCGGCGCAGAATTTTCCCTCCCAGATATTCTTAATGCATTGTTCAATGTAAAAGTCTCAACTCTGGGAGGTTTCCAAAGCTTTGCTTGGAAAATTTTTACCTCCTTTTCTCCCTCAGAAGTATGAGGACACAGCAGCAGCCATGACCATGTCTTTTAATATCTATCTGTGCGTACTTTGGACTGGCTTCCGCCTGCTGGCTGGTGTGAATAGGGGGCAGATGGCTATGAATTTTCCCTTTAGTTTCCAGATGACTTAAACATACCGCATGATCTCAGTGCCCTAGGAGGAGATTTGTGACTGCCTAAAACCATCACCTGTCCTCTAACAAATGTCTCAGATTTTGTTAAGTAGGGTTCGAAGTGTGATTGCTCATGTCTGGAATGCAGTGAAGTTAATTTGTGCTTCAGTCAGGACTGTTGTCATAATTTTCTGGGCGGTGATTACTCTCCCAACCAGCAAAATTGAGTGTTTCAGCGCATTTTGTTTACTGTAGGAAGGCTGACAAAACTCCCGTGTATTATTTCCTTTTTAGACAACAGTAGTAGTGCATTCTTCAGTCTTAATAGCTGTTGATATTTCAGTCTTCTGAAGGTATTTTGAAAGATTTTAGTTATCAGATAGCATATAACACCATCGTAAGTGCTATTGGAGAGCAGACAGTAGATTTTCACATGCGATTTGGGTCCTTAGTGTAGATGAGACCCTAATCTTGCAGAGTTTATCTCTTATTTAATGTGATTGCACGGAAGTAATGCTGTCAGATTTATAAAGATCGACTTGGGGCTTGATGAGTCCATGTAATAAACACATAAACGCTGAAGTATGTTGGGGATTTGCATTTCAGTGCCTAAGAAGCAAACCTCCAGTGACTTCAGATTAGTGTCATGAGTAACGTAAGTGGGACTGTGCTCTTCCGTGAGAAGCGTGAGATGTCAGCGATGTACAAAATCTGCCAGTAGTGACTGCAACCGTCATAGCAAAAACTAAAGGCTCCATTAAGGTTGAATTCCCTTTGGCATATTTGTCAGTGTTCTTTAACCCAAGCGATTGAAAGTTAACACCGAATAAGTACAATTTTAAAACTGGTTAATATTTCATATTCAAAAGAAGAGTTTTAAGTCCCCCTCATGTGGATGTTCTTAAGTGGGGCATGGGAATGCTTTGATCTAGGTGCAGAAACGAAAATTTCTAGAGGCACGGAAAATCACGTAAGTCAAGCAGATGAAAATCTGTGATAAGCAGTAGACCTGAGAAATCATCAGGATGTTGTCTCTTCTTTCGGTGCGTATGGTGCAAGATATGCAGGGCAGAAGGATTCAGTTGTTCAGTAGGCAAACCACCACTGTGGTTTTTAGGAAAAAAAAAATACTATTAGCTAGTTGTACTTGAGTATTCCATGGACCTTGCTCACAGAAAAAGCGCAGTTACCTGAAAACAAGCAGGGAGCAATGGCATTGAGATTTCACTTCCTCTGTTAAGGTTCTATCAAGTACCAAGTAACAAAGGTGTGTCACTGTGACTCCCGGGGCTTGAAATTATTTTTGAGCAACATCTTTATCTAAAGCATCCCGAGGTGACATTGTCCATGTGAATATATTTGACTTAGGCTGGAGTCTGAATATACTACCAAATGAACGACAGCATCGAGGTGATGCTTGGAGAGGACAGTTTAAATTTAAACTGAAAAGTATTTTTCATTTTTAAAAGTATAGGCAGATTTAAGGTCGGAAGATCAGGTTCCAGAATCTACGGATGTTTGCTAGATTAATGAGCTGTAATCTGACTTTCTAATTTTTTTTGCAATCTGGTATCACGTATTCCAGTTTGATTGCTGTGGTGCCTGAGAGGAACCACAGAGGAGTACCGCAGAAGACAGGCAAATTTTACTGCTGTTTGTAACGGACATTTTCCCTCCATATTCTTGTCCTGCCTTATTTTGGGCTTTTTTCACTTTCCAGACAGGAAAAAGTACACGGGGCATTACGATAGTCCCTGAACACAATTTCTCTCCAAAACTTCTTTTAGACTATGTGGCTCTCAACTCCATATGCAAAGGCTTAGCGGTTATAGCTTGAAAGAAAGATATGCATGCGTTTCATTTTCTGTGAGGTGGTAGCACATGTAGGATGGTTATTTACCTGTATGTTTTAGTTTATTTGTTTATTTGCTCTTAGCAAAGTATTCTGAAGGCTGTGTGTACCTACCTTTCCCCGCAGCTCCATTTTACACACTTAGATTCACCCCTGCGGTGACTTCATGGGCTTCCTGCCATCTGTCATTATTCCTTTATTCTAATATACATTGCAGCCTCACATAATTTATGACTTTGACTGATATTTATTAGATAGACAGGATTATTGCCCACAGATGGCAATGGTTCATAGCCAGAGGCGTCTTCACAGTACTAGCAGGAAGAGATTTATTCTTACCATCATGTGACTTCTACTGTAAGCTAATTTTAGCACCGGGTGTCTCTTGACAACTTAAGATGAAACAAGAACTTCAGGTCACATTTATTCTTGCAGCAAATGATGCAGTGCCGTTGACTTCTGTCGAGCCCTACCTATATGTCAGGTGTGAAATTAGCCCTCCAATTTTTCGTTAAGAATACGAAACAGGAGAGCATATTTAGTTGCAGCGCACGGATGCAGCTACAAATATTTCTAGTCTGGAAGCCGTACCTTTGGAGCAGAAACAACAGAAAAGATTGATCGAGTCATACAGTTGTTGCCAGTAGATGACATTGTTTGCCAGCTTTACATTTTCTCTGCTTCTTTTTATGGGCCGCTGGAGTCATATATTCTGTCATTCACAGTGTGAGACTCGGAACATTTCTTTGGCAAAGTCAGGGAGACTGGCGTGTTGAAAGGGAGCCAACACAGTCAGGTGGTTTCGTTTGTACTTGAATGCGAGGCTAGTTCTTGCAGCGGATAGGAGATGAGAATTGTATCGCGCTTTTCCGGTGCGTTTGTTTTGTTGCTGGTGAACTAGTTGCTGCCAGTGAATTTCACTCATCTCACTGGCAATAAATACGTAGAGTCAAAGCAATGGCTTTTCTAATCTTTAAGGATACTGTTCAGTAAAGTGCAGTTCGCTGATATCCCACAGAAACAGTAAATTCAGCGGGTCTATGTAATAACGCTGCCACTACCGACACAAAGACTAAAAATACCTAGAGAGTTCCTTGCTGTAGACCAAAGAAGAAATTCCCAACCACCAGATTGTAATCTGTAGGGAGTTTATTAGCAGCCAGGGTTGGGGGGAATGGCACTTCAAACAGAAGCCATCTGGAATATACGTTAGGAGATTTTGCCACGGGAGATCTGGGAACAGAAGCAGGCAAAAGAACGTGCTGCACCTACACCCTGCAAAGTTCTAGGCGTGCTTACTTTCCACTGGGAGGTCAATGGGAATTGGAGCGCACAGCACTTGTAGCTTTATGCTGTAATTCAGGAATGCCATCTGTAGTCTAATACGTTAAAACAGAAGTAAATATGCTAGGTAAAGTTCTGTCATCTGATTCAGCAGAGGAGTTACAGCATAGATATAAACTCCCACTGCTTGTCACTGCTTCCGTACTTTCATCGGTATTTGAAAGATGCTGTTAGTGGTTATTTTTTATGTTCCGCTTTTTTGGTGTTTGTGCGAAGCTGGATTGGTTCTCACAATGAGCAAACCTTATCGTCCTCCTTGATGCGTACATTTGTTACATTCGTACGTACTGTATAGGTAACAGCAAGAGCAGAATTTCCAAATTTTCCTTGCTGTTCACAAGTGCTTCTTATGTAGGAAGGAGAGAGCTGAAACGTAAAAAGAGCTCGCCTGCCTGTGGACCCTTTGCAATCATTTGCTTTGTCAGTAAGAACCTGGCACTATTTTGTCCTTGTAAAGTTGGGCTAGTATAGAAAGGAGCGTTACCTATGCTCTGCTGAAGGAAGTAAAGCACTGCATCAATGTATTTTCGGGTCAGCGCATATAAATGCAAAATCACTGCTTCAGGTGCAATGCCTGCAGGATTTGACCCTAGAGAAAAGCATCTCCTCATCCTTTACTACAGATATTTCTAGAAGGCAGAGGCTAATTTCAGGTTTGACACGTCAAGGCATGGAGAGGAGTCATTGACACAGCAGGTGCACTTAAATATAACTGTCTAATTATACAGTGAAGCAAGTTTGCTCCCAAGAAACTAAATGTACAGTGCCATTGAAGACATGGTATCTGTCTGTCATGTTCTTGAATAAGGAAACAGTCTTCAGCAGTCAGGCACGCTTCATGTATGAAATCATAAGAGCCATGGTATGGTAAACATGAGATCCTTTCCCTTCTGCGATTTCCCTTCTTGGGAGACCGCAGCATGAATGCAGCTTTTTTCAGAGAAACATAGCTGTAGAAACTTATGTGAGTATGCTAACATCTGATTTCTAGTTTATTTCTTTTAGTTTATATTTGAATATTCCGCAATAGAATTTCTGAGTCAATTTAAAACCTACAACAGTAACGGTAGAGGATGACAGAGAATATTATTCTGCCGTTACTGCTGATCTAATTCCGGCATATGGGAAAGGTCACTGCCACTTGGCTAAATCTGAGCAGAGCCTGAGGCTTGGTAGTGTGTGTGTGTGGG
>PPHD01000809.1:35529-45714 GCA_002909625.1 Bambusicola thoracicus
TAGTTTACTAACACAGTTCTGATTTGAAGGCGTAGTTCGGTGATAGGCGTGTTTTCTTACCCTTTTCACGTGCTCTATAACAAAATTCTTTTTTTCTTTTTTTAATTGGCAATTCAACCCTGGACTACAGGTTCTTTATTTCCACTCAGCTGTTAAAGGCTAGGCAAGCAACCAAATGCAGAGAAATGGGAAAAGTAATAAAGTATTATCTCAATAATCAGAGAATTGTTGTTACCTGTGCACAAAATAATAGTAGAAATTGTGTTCTTGTATCTTAAATAGATTATATTATTTCTTAATTTGCTTTCTTGTCAAAGTACAAGCATCATTGCTCTGTCTCGCGTGCCAAATGCTACGGAATAAAAGAGGCTGTCTCTTCCTCCTTTTGTTGGGTGGCCAGTACAAATTCTCCCTCTGATTTTCCAATTTTACCGTACGTTCTATCCTTATAGGGATTTTCCATATGCTTTTGCCACGCTTTTCCATTTATACCGATCAGTTCTGTATTTAGGCAGAGGGTATAAGCTGCAGCTCTAACACTTTAGAATTCCAGTATTTGCACCTATTGTCCAATAAATGTCGTGAGATATTAAGCATCGCTCAGCCATTGCAAAATTCACAAGATTTTGTTAGCATTCTGAAATACCTTTGCCGAGAAGTGAAATGTTTCTTTCGTTATACATTCAGCCTAAGATTGCTTAATTAATGACTCTACCTTTAAGTGCCATCAGCTCTCAGTGGTAATGAAGAAAGGCTGTTTGTTTTGAGCACAAAAGAAAACATTTACCAAATGACAAAATGTATATTCAAAGCAATCCAGAACAAAGACAGTGAACATTGTGTTGCAAAGCTGAACATTTCACGGTGAATCTTTTTAATATCTGACTTTAAAATCAGAGTGAAATTTTCAGCGAACTACTTCGGTGTTCTCATATCAATCAGCCAGACAAAAATGTACAAAGTGAAAAGAAAAGAGTGGATCAGACCCCATCAGAGTATTGACAGAGAAGTTAATTCTGTACTTTGCAATTCTGTCAACGTCACTTCACCATTACCATCCTGCCAAGAGTTTCTACAGTCAGAAGTCCCTAAAATGTCACATATGGAGAAGCGATTTTTTAACTGCAACGCTTTTTAAAGACAAGCAACAACCCTCTCTCACTTCTGTTGTCCCCCATATTCCTTTATACACTTAATTTATACTCTGATTCCCTAATCAATGCTTACACCATAAATTATTGGGGGCCAAGATACTTCCACTGGAAGAGAAAAATAGTTTTGCCTGTTTTTTCAGATTAGTCATGTTCTATCTCGGAAAATCTGGAGCTAGGAAAATGGACTCCTTTCTGAGCAAGAAATGGTTGTTACGTGATCTGGTATAAATTCCAGGCCAGAGATTTATGTCTGTGTCTTTATTCTGATGCCTTTTTCTCCTTTACATTTAGGGTTGCTTTGCGTCCATGCGATATCTCTGTTCAGACATCAGTTTCGTAGGATTTACATTCTTGTTTGTAAGGATTCGGTTACAGAATGTAACAGATCCTCCTCAAATTTGAAGAAAATAGTGCTGTGCCAAGACTTTCAGAATCCCCAAAGTTTTTTGTAAATTAATGGGTTGCTTAGAATAATAGAATGGCTTGGGTTGGAAGGGACTCCGAGGATCAAGATCCGACCCCCATGCCACAGGCGTAAAATGTGATTTGCATTTCACATTAGAAACATCCTCTTTATGCATCTCGTAAATATTATTTGGAAAATAATTACATATCTAACAGTATTTACTGTTCTTGCTTATTTCTACCTGGTGGGACTGCATATGGCAGAGGAGGAGAACAGCGCCAACCATCTGTCTGAGAATGGTTTTGTGCAAGGCTGAGCTCTTATGAAGACCAAAGAAAACTTTGGGGAGTCCTATTTTCCTGGAAGAGAGCTGTGCACTATTTTTCACAGTTTGCTGAAACTGGTCATAGTCTCTGGAAGGCCTGATCTCCGTCCTTTACCAGAAAACCTCTATTATCCTGGGCACCTGCTGCTCTCCAGCAAGGTGAGTCAAGAATTTTTCTTTTTGTACAATGGATCTGCCCTTTTCATTGATTAGCAGTCTTCCTCCTTCTCATCCCTTCAGACAAATACCACTGAGTACTGCGTGTATTAACAGTAAGGAAAAAGCAGCCATTTGCATGATTTCACGTATTGCGTTGTCAAATGATTCAGACGGTAAGGGCCGGTCCTCGATTAAAGATTAAATCCTTGTCATAGTGCGGAGGAAAAGAGCGTGGATGTATGTGTTATCCTGATATGATGTTCAGACCCAGAAAAGGTGGATGTCTGTGGGCGTGGTCTATGGATTTAGCAACATGGTTCAATAAGAGGCCTTCTTTTGGCTCGCTGCAAGTAAGCTTGCGTGTAGTCTCACTGGGAAAAACAACTAGTTCAGATACAGTGTCTCACAGTCCTCAAATGCTCAATCCCAGCTCTACATTTGGGGACTACAGTGCTGGATGCTTATCATTAATTTTATTCTGATGTTATCACTTTATTATTGATTATGAAACGTTTGTGAGTATTTCAGTAAACTTTCTATATTACTATTGTTTTTCTGTTCTATTCTGAGGCTACCTCACTGTTCTCTGTTGTTAAAAGTTTTTATTTCCGTTAGCCATACGATTTCAGGGATATTCAAGATTCCTGAGCAGGTGTTTTGAACTAGTCACAGGAGCGTTACTGCTAGGAAGGTAGGCAGGTCTTCACTAGCTTTTAAAATGTATTTATTCGTGTATTCACTTATTTATTCAGTCAGTCATTTCAGAGTCTTTTTTTTTTTTTTTTTTTCCCCCCCAGGAGCCCGAATTGTAGCTGTGAAAGGTTTCAGAGAGTTTAGTTGGAGACCAGTCTCCTTAGTGCACTTCTTTCTTTTTGATCTAGGTTGGTCTATGGTAACATGAGAAAAACCAATGACCTGGATTCAGTTTGAATTCACAATCAAAACTGAAAAGGCCTTACAGACAAACAGTATCAATTCCTGAAGGATTGTGCTTATTCATAGTTGGAGTTTGGCATTTTGGTTGACTGTGCTTTTTATTGTGCTTTTTGCTTGAAACAGGACGTTAAATGAAAGAAACTCTGATCATAGAAGTTTCTGCCTCTATCGACAACAGAACGCGTAAGAGCTTCAAATCTCCATGTCTCTCCTGCAATTTTATAAATCAGATTTTACACCGAAACAAGACAAAAGGGTTTGAGGTAAATCATAGAACGGGATTCAAACTTCTGGATGTGAAGCTGAGCCTACGAACGTTTCAAGGTTAGTCGGCTCTATTGTTCCATTCCATAAAAATACTTATTGAAACTAGCATGTCTCTTATGCTATGTCTTTGCTGGATTTTCTATCTAATTGATTACCTTGTGAAATTTAATAAGTGTTGGGGCAAGGAAGAAAGAACAGTACAGTTTACTTTCCATTTACTCTGTGACCCAATACAGATTTATTCCACGGGCTGAAAAAGATCCAAATTGTAAAAGGAAAGTAGATATTCCTCTCCAGTTTAATACAGGAACAGCAGCATGATTGGGATAGGTACTGCTTGATTCGGGGAGGCTTGGAAGTCAAAGCGTGAACGCTCAAGCAACAGTAATCAGCAAAGCAGCTCTGTGAATAGTAGAACTGTGAAGACTATAGATTGAGAATGGCATGATACAGAATCTACAGAACAACGTATTTTTTGACATAATTTAGTTGTTAATGTCGTTGCAAATAATCTCACTTAAATTTCTAGAATACTTCGTAAGTGGCTTAGCTTAGAAGAAGGGCATTAGTTCAATGGGCACTGAAATGCATTTCTCCTTGGTCTAGAAAGCAAAAGCTATTCTGATGAAAAGCTGGTCGGAGCTGTTTGTTGTTGGCACGAGGGAGATGGTGACATGGCATCCGGTTACCCGGTTCTTAGTATGGCAGTATCAATCCCGAGCAGCAAGAACTTATTTCTCCCATGGAAAACAGCATCCCGGTGCATTTAGCATATTGTGCATACAAGTGTAACATTAAGTCACCAACATTGCTTTCCGCAGTTTGTAGGATTTTTTTTTCACATTTTTCACATAAATTCTGGTTTCTTCTGCTAAACGCGGTGCCAAACAACATTTCTGCCTGAAATGGTATGACATCTTATCGCATGAAACTGTACTGATAAAGTAATGCAGTACCGCCAGTTGGTTGTGCAAAAAGAAACAGAGTGAGCTTTGAAATAGTTTTGTGTTGAATACTTTTTGATTCCTTAAAGGCTGTGTTGCTCTTGAATCTCTAATTCCTATGCAGGTAAGATAATGGCAGGCTGAGGTAAAAGCATAACAACTGTTGCAAAATCTACACAATGGGAAAATTTTAACGTACGTAAAAAAATGAGAGATGAGAAATTGGAAAAGGGAGGAAAAGAAAGGGAGTTTAATGCTGAGCAGGCACGGGTCGGTCAAATAAGAAACGGTCCCACCCCACAGTTCCAGAGTTTGATCCTTCAGAGTCTTTAGACCACCCCTTTAGTTTATTTGATTTACGCGATTAAATGTAGGTTGGGCTGGGCTTAGGAGATAACTGAATACCCATAGGCAACTTCTAAACACATCATCAGCGCCTGAGCTAGCAGCCTTGGTTTTCCTGTCACCTGAGGTTGAACCCTTTGATCAGTCTCGTCTGATCTGCTCCGCCCTATTCTCCACTGTCACCTCCTCCAAGCCCAGCTGCGAGGAGTGGGCGAGAGAGCCTGCGCGATCATTTGGGAGCTTCTTCCTGGCACAGAACCTGCCATGGAACTTCTCCTGGCCATCAAATTCCCCCTTCTATGCCCTGCGCACCCGATAAGGCGAGAGGGCTTCCAACTCTGCCAGGTCTCACTGACACCGTGCCCTCAGCTTTCCTTCCATCGCCCTTCCGCTCACTTGCCCAATAGGGCTGGCTGGTAGTGGTTGGTGTCTATCTCCACCCTGAAAGTTGAGGTGAGAGCTCTCAGCTGTCACCACCTGGCTGCCTGCTTCTCTTCTGCCGGACAGGGGCCGAGGTGCACAGAGCTTGGCTGGGCAGCGCGACAAGGCGGAGCATTGTCTACTCTGCCTCTTCCTTGTGTCAGCAGATATTTCTATGACCTTTTCCTGAGGGAAGAATTCATGTGAGCATCGTGCCAGAAATTTGATTTATGCCACCGTGTCTTATAAACCTTACAACAGATACGTCTCTTTGGGCTTGTAGCGAAGCCAACTTAGCACTCTGTGCAGGGAGGGCACGTGTCAGGATACGGAGCTGTGTATCTGGGACTAGGTCTCTTTCACTAGGACAGAAACGGAGAAGGGCTGTCCTGCCATGCAGCCATACAGGCTTCCTTTGGGTAGCAGGGGGCCTGTAGGACCCAGCGCAGTTCAGCGCAGCAGAAGTCCAGCCCTCCTGAGAGGCCCCCATCTCAGATGCAGGAAAGGACAGTGAGCTTAGCCCAGGCATCTGTGAAACCCGGCCGTGTGGAGGAGCGGCGGCCAGCGGCAGACCTTTGGCCTTGGCCAGGCACCACTGTCAGGGACAGCCTGTAGCAGCATGATGTAACGCCCTTCATAGCGGTATCTGCTCATGCCCTGTGCTTCTTCCAGTATGTGATCTTTTCCACATCTACCTTAACATTTTTCCAGCTCTTTGTGAGCTTCCATTTCTATCTATTTTCAATGTTTCCACTCATCCAGAGAGGTTCCCAACTCACTTGATTTTTCTTTTGAAGTCTGGTGTACACGTGGTTACCGGAAGAATCTGCCTGTGCTGGCCCAGCCATCCGGAGAGGATCTTGCAGACACGTTAATCTGATCTGCCGTTTCACTAGGGACTTGATGACTAAGGATGTGCTGTCACTAGTATGCCTATTTTATTTGTATTAAAGCACTTCAGCCTTATAGTTAAGTACATTGTGCTGATTTCGGTGCGGTTATTTTAGGGCTGAGTTTAAGCCTCAACATTCGATTAACCTCTTTGATTTAGCCTCTTCATCATTTACTTGTTTGCGAGAATTATCTGTTCAATATCCACCCGGAGTTTCTATTTTATTATGTTTTGTGTTCTAAAATTTGGTTAAAAGAAAAACCCTCAAGGTTGACAAGGACTAGGATTGACAGAACTATGGCTCTTTGAAGTCCCTGTTGTCCATTTAAATTTTAATGTTTCTATCATTTGTTCCTCAGTGTAAATTAACAGCCATGGCAGTGTGTTGGGTTTCTTTTCTGAAGTCAAGACTTTAAATTTAATTCAATAGCCTAGATTTACAGCTATTCTATATTTCACAAGGCAGAATCAATAATGTCACTGAAGTGAAGAAGATAAAAATTTATGGTATCTTGCAATTTAATGGTTGAAAAGATGCAATTGGAGAGATCATAAATTGTGAAGGAGTTTATGCTTCATTGCTCCTGATTCAGTGCTTGCTGTTAGAACTTGATTTGTGACTATTCACAAGGTGTGATTAATGGTGTGATCGATGCTTGCTTCAGTGCAGTAAAGCAGTTGTAATGCTCTTCATTAGAATAAATAAAATAAATTGACTGAATCTTTATAAAAACTGTGTAACATTTAAAATCTAAAATGTCAATTTTTTTTCCTGTTACAATTTAGGTTTCTTCAGGCAGTTTCCACCTACATCACATCACTCATTGTCATTCTTTTTGGATATTATAGAAATCCATGTGGGTTTGGGTTAGCTTTATGCAAAGCTCAGTGAAGGGGAAAAAAAAAAAAAAGAGTCGAATAGGGCTGCCTGGAGTCTAAGAATTTCTGGTGGCTGTGTTTTGCCATCCTGCAATTGTACATTTATTCTCCTTTAACACATGCAAGTTTAAAGGAATTAAGGCGTAAAATGACCCTCCTGTAGACAGCTTTACTAGAAAAAAAAAGACAACCAATAAATAATTTTCATTGTTTTTAAATGGGATGGATGTACGATCGGCACCCTAGCAGAAACAATGAAGGTAAAGAGGCTTTTTTGAGTAGCATTTTTATGATTTGGGAATGCTCATTACATAATCCACTGCTATCTCACAGTATGCTCTAAAACAGACAGGGAAATACGAGCAAACTTCAACAGCGGTTGGATGTAATGATTTTGATGTAGCCATTTGAAGAATTGGGCTTCAGGAGATGCAAACAAGAAATACTGCAGAGAATGCCCCAGGATGCCTTGTACGTGCCAGTTAAGTCCCCTGTAGTATATGGATCATTTTGAAGTTAGCGATGTCTAAGTTTAAACATGCTGCGTAAGACCTGGGGAGTGAAGAAATTGTGCTGGGAAATTTAGGGAAAATTCTAGCGCGACTTGATTCTGGAGCTCTACCATTTGTTTGCCTTGTATTTTTGTTTACCTGGTGGAGAGCCTTGTAATTAGCTGCAAAAGTTTATCGGATTTGCACAGCGCTCCCTTAATCTGATTGTCTTCCGTGTCCTTTGTCGTGAACTTTGTGTTTGATTTTTAAGAGGAAAGATAGGCACGTCTAAAAGCACTGGACAACGAGGCACCATTTTAACAACGGCAATGAACTAAATGTTTCCTGTAATTGGTGTATCTTGAAATATGCTGAGGCAACTTCAGGCATCGGTGGTCACGTGTTTGCTGATTGGAACTGCAAGGAATGGAAAACATAGGGAAACTTCAAACATTTTTTTTAAGCATATAGCTACGTCAAATTAGCGTTTCTATTATTGCACACAGTATTTACACACTAGCAGTTGTCACTTCCAAAGAAAAAATCTTTGGATAGATCATATTCTGTCTGTCAACAGTCTGGCAGAGATTCAGATATTAACTGCAACACGTTCTGACAGTAAACACAGTAGTAAAATGCGTGAGACTATAATGTGAGTAGATAAGCTGTTCTTTTGTAGATGATTTTTTGCTCCCTCGCTGCCGACTGAAAAGCCAGTAATTCGCACGCACCCAGTGGGTTACCGTGAGTCATAAAAACTAGGTTTGGTAAGAAGAGACGTAGCGTAACTGGAGCCACAACCAGAGCATGGTAGCTGAAGGATCCCAAGGGCTCCAATATTGTTGTGGATGTTATTATTGGCAGTTGTAGTTACCTGACCCGCTCAATTTGCCTCAGTCCAGAAACTGTCGCAAAACGTAAAGCCACAAAGAGATGTGAAGGCTCTAACGAAATGGAAGGCGGGCAGAACCTAAAACTCCACCACTTGAGCGGCAGGCGGGATACCCGCATCTCTGCTTGTGAGAGATTGTTTCTTTGAAGGAGCTGATGACCTTCTTGACCTATTTTACTGTTTTGAGAAGTAGTAATAGTAGTAGCACTGACCCTTTAGACTGAGCTTGTCATCCTACTGTATCATTACCAAACTGCATCATCAGTCTTGTTTTTTAGAAAGGAAGACGAAGTCACTGAGCAATTTCCCCAAAGTCACATACCAGATTTGCTGCGACGTTCATCCTCCTTCTCTTTAGATATGCACTGTATTCGTCAGGCTTTTGTATTCCACTTATCACTTGTCAATGGAGCAGGACATACCCATTTGTAAGGACTGTCAGAAAGGATGCTATGATAGGATTTTGTCTGCGATTTTGGGTCTTTTTTTTTTTTTTTTTTTAAAGCTGCTTTTTATTTATTTACTTTTTCTGTTAAGTTGGTAGATTTGCAGTTATTTAGTCAGTTTATAGAAATATTCAGCCACAGATACAGGCAGCATAGAAAACAAAGATTTTTTTTTACCATGCAGGTGAAAGATCGTTCCACTGGAGTGAAGCCCTGTTTCTTTAAATGTGGCACGTGGAAGGAGAATGTCCCAGTTTTTACTCAGATTAGCTTAGTACAGAAAGCAGTTTGATAATATTGGAGAAGCAGAGTACAACCATGTGAGGGGGCTGGGAGAGCTGAGCTGTTGCACCTTTGATTGTATCCAGTCTAACCTCTTCAGAAACAGCCGCTCTTTGCAGTTTGGTGTGCGTGGACATCCTCAGTCACACCAGCAATGAAGGGCTCACCTGGCAGAGGAAGCTTTTGTGAAGTAGGAAGAGGGTGTGAATTGAAATAGCTTTCCCGCATTTTCCACAGTGGACTCTTTTTTTTCTCTATTTTTTTTTCTTTTTCCCCCCTTTTTTAGGATCGGTTTATCGGTTTTTTCTTTTTTTTTTTTTTCTTTTCCCCACTTGAACGTTTTTGCAGCCTAACATAGTCCGCTTCAAAGCAGATTTCAGACAAAAAGAGGCTGTTCTCATAGGAAACTATTGCGGAATATCGATTCCTGCCTTTTTCCGAGAGAAAGAAAAGTCACCATCCCCTCAGAGACCCGGCTGCTTGGAATGCGGAGACGGTGGGTTTGCTACCGATGGTTCCCTACCACACAAAGGTAGTCGCGTACCCTGTTCTCTTTGCATGCCCGTGATACGCCATGTGGACGTGCAGACTCTTCGTGTCTTCTATTTATCTTTTCTTCTGAGCTCAATCTGTTGTCTGTTTTCCAAATCTGTATTTTTTTCTCATAGTTCAGATACTTTCTGCAAGTATTGACTTATGTCTTTTGCCAGATACTCTGCTGTCTGTTTTGTTGTCTTTGTAACGACGACAGTGGTGAACATTTAATAGCATCACACAATATCGAGTGCTTTCATTTGAGGTTCTCTAGCAATTTTAGGGTAGGAGAGAAAAACTGAGGCGTGGCGTAACTAATGCAAAGCTACAAATAGAGGCTCATTGCAGTCCTTATTTCCTTAAGCTCAGTGTTACATTCTGTCCAGTGGGCCACTCTGGTGTCGGGAAGATCAGGTCTCTACCTATCTGTTCTCACATTTGAATGGAGATGTTAATTTTACTCTGAGGAGCACCACTACTAACCCTACTCTCACCATTCTTGTTGTCAGTGTTCATGCTGAACTGGGTAGCATTTATTCCGCCGCTGCCACTGCAAATTGGATGTGGACCGATTGGGTCTGTTTCTTTGTTTCGCGGGAGAGAGCACAGCTTTGGCGAGTGAAGTTGTAGATGGATAGTCGTTAGGTTGATGCTGTTCCTGTTTGATATTTGCAGCTTTCATGAGAGATCCTGCTACTAGTAGATGGTCCTGCTGTTCACTTCTGATGAGGCACATCTCCCCCAGGTGAGCAAATTATTGTAGAAGTGTGTTTTTTGTGTGTGGATTTAGGTTTTCTGAGGTTGGGGGGGGGG
>PPHD01000810.1:0-20966 GCA_002909625.1 Bambusicola thoracicus
CATCCAGTCAGAGCCAGAGCAGGGTTGCTCTCCATGAGCAGTGCAGGGTTACAGCTAGCACTCCTGCTCAGTGGTCGCTGTGTCGCAGCAGTAAGGGCACCTGCTCTGGCCCTGCATAGATCACAGCTCCTTCACTTGGGCATTTACACATCCAAATCTGTGAGCTCTGAGTACAGGATAGGAGCCCAAAGGAGGGGTGCAGCAAACCCTTCCTCAGCTTCCAGAGGCCCATGGAGAACCAGCCCTGCAGCTGCTGTTCTCAGCTGTGCCAGCAGCATCAGTGAGGGGATGAATGTATGTCTTTGCCTGATACTCACTCTGTCTGCTTCATATAATAATAATGAATCACAGAATCACCAAGGTTGGAAAAGACCCACAGGATCACCCAGTCCAACCATCCACCCATCACCAATATGAGTTTTATACTGAAAGCTGGTACTTGCTTTTTGACATGGAAGAGATGTTAACGCTGGACTTGCATAAGAAGAAATTACCTTGAATTTAAGCAGAGAACTGATAGAAATCTGATATGAGAATATTGCTAAGAATATAAGATGTAAAACCAACAGGCTGTCCTCATGCGTGTACACAGAACAGGTCAGCTTTAGGGGTGTTCTTTCTCACCCATCCCTCCTTGTGTTCCAGACCATAAGAGAAAGGCATCCTGCTTTCCATTCTGTAATCCTTGCACAGCCACCAGGGGCAATGAGAAGTTTTACCTGAGCAGAGCACTGCAGAGTTGGATTAACTGTTGTTGTTGAGTTTCTGCAATCAGTGTCCTATTTTTGTTCAGGAAATAAAGCACATTGATTTTTCTGGTAGAAATAGCATGATTTATTTTTATTTCTGTTGAAACAATTACCCCTATCTGCTATTAACTGTAAATTTTAATCTTTTCAATGGGCCAAAAGCTGTGTGTTTTTCTTTGTAACTTAGAACCTAGAAAGAAAGGAACAATACGGCCTGTGTTTTTTTTGCTTAATTTGCCATCTGTTTTCCCTGCATTTTTTTCATCATCTTTTCTTCTGAGAAAAGGAAATATCTGTAGCTTCTCATTACTTGGCCATTTTATTTACTCTTTGTAAATATAAGCATTATATATGGGATATTTGTCATATATCCAGACATACTGCATTTTATATCTTTAACAAAAGGAGGATGTGAAAAGTACTGTGTGCTTAGAAGCTACTTTAAACTTCTTGGAATTCCTAGCTGCAAAGTGTGTGATACAGCAGCTCGTTGCATTTTCAGAACAACAAAAGCCTTTTTCACTGAAAGAAGAGACAGAGAAAGATTTAAAGTCACTTCTTGTGTTAGGCCTATGCACCTAATAAGTGAGTATTTAAATTCAGAAGGAAGCTGTGAACAATTACAATGATATCCTTAAAGCAGTATTCCAGAACTTATTTTAGTTAGCAAGTCCATCTTAGCTTTCATAATAGCAAATGCTGAATGCTTGAGATGTATGAAGTTAAAAGCTTACAAGATGGAATTTTTCATCTCATAAATTCATTTTACCATTCTCTTTCTGCTTTGTGTTTTGTATTTCTCTTTTAATTCAGTGGTTGTTTGCACACTGCATTTCTTAATATGGATATTTATTGTCTGAACTGGGGTATGTTTTGAGTAATCAAAGTTATAATAGCTGTTATAGTTACAGTTAACGAATAAGCTATACTGTTTTTTGATACGATATTATCAGTGTTGGGTTCTATTCTTCATACATTCCTCTCAAGAAGCATGTTTGAGATGCAGTGTACACTTCAGATAAATGGAAAATGTTGCGTTGCTTTGAGTTGCAGCAGACTGAGTTATAAGCATAAATTGTTCTTTGGATTTTATCATGAGATTGTATTGATAGGCTGCTGTTGTTGGCCTGCTGTGGAGGGCTTTAGTCCTCCCGACTCAGTGGTATTTCTACAGTGAACTTCATCAGGGCCAGAACTTCAGCTTGAACAGTTTTCCTTGTTCTGTGTTCACTTCATTTCTAGAGCAGTGTTGCACATGATGCAGATACCTCCTGTATAAGCACAGCTAGGTACAAACATGCTGTTTGTGCTGACCCCTGTTTTACCTTGATTCCTTGCCTAACGCTGAAGGTGGCGTGGTGTCTTGGTTCTGATCTCCAGGCTGATGCTTGCTGGGGAGGTGGAGTGTCCACTGTTGGACAACCAGTCCCCTTTCTTCATAGGAGGGCTTTGTTGTGACTGAAAACCACTGGCTTTACAGCATAAAAATCACAAAATACTAATTGAAATGGACTTTTCTTATTATTTTATGGTGCCAGCCATTATGGTGAATGCACAGGAGGGGATGCCTTTCTCACAGAGGAGTGCCTTGAGTTCAGCTAGCTCTGACCAGTGCTTGTAGTAAGAAGCGCAGGCAGCGAGCCCAATCCTGAGTTCTCATACAGTAGTCTTCATTCCTGCTTCTTTCAGCAGCACCATCAGGCACTGAGCTGTACAGGGTTCTTTTACAGTGAATTTCTCTGCCCCTATTCCTGAGTTTCAGCTGAAGCCATGACAGTTGTGTAGGGATATACTTAATTTCTTTTAAATGAGATCATAGTACTTGGCTCTTTAGGTGAACCTTTGTATAAACAAAGAGCACAGGACGCAGGGTGGGTGCTCCTGGGGATGTGAGTGAGGTGCAACAAGCTTGGTTTGGGCAGCAGGAACTGTTCTAGGGCCTTCATGTGTTGGCAAACATTTTCTGTGCTCCTAAATGCTAGGGAAACAGCACTTTCATGAGACTTTACAGGAATGCAGAGTATGAGTTACCACCTTCACTCTATGGGGTTTAGGGGAGATATGCATCATTTAACAGTATGAAAAAAGCAAATTGACTGTTATTACTTACAAGAAAAAACAAACAAAAACTTCTTTGGGAACCTAGAATAGTTTGGTTGTCACTTCCACTTTTTTCCAGGTCCTTGTCAAACTGAGATAGCATTTCAATATAAGCAGTAATAAAAATGTTGACTTCTTCAGTAATTTTCTAACAAAGCGATAGTAAGATGAAGATGTTTTGTAATATTCCTATGGTGTTTTGCTCCCCTCCATTGTATTGATAGTTGTTGAATTTATTAAAGGTTGTTAGTGATGTGCCTTTCCAGAGCTCCTTACCATCTCTTTGCACTTGAGTGTAAACTACATTCAATACTCAGGGAGAGCACTGATCTCTTACTGCTCGTAAGGCAGAGAATGCATCTCAGGAATCATTATTTACTTTGATAGTACATAAAATGCATAATTATAGTAATGCTTTTGAGTGAAATTAGAATTAGAGTATATAATAGTTCTAAACAAAATCTATAGCTGCCCTATCAGCACTGTTAAGGCAACACAATACCTTCCTGAAAGTTAATGTGCAAGTGGGTCTTTACAGGGTTTTGGCAGACCATATTAGTGAACCTTAGCTCCAGGAGCCTTTTCCCCATCCACTTTGTATATGGGAAGGTTTCCCGTGCAACCTCTGAACTCTCCTACCAGTCACAGAATCATAGGATCACAAGGTTGGAAAGGACCTACAAGGTCGTCTAGTCCAACTGTCCTATCACCATTTCTACCACTAAGCTACTAAACCATATCTCTTAGCACCTCATCCAGACGCCTCTGAGCACAGCAGGTACGGTGACTCCACCAGTCACAACTAAAAGCAGCATTTCTGCAGGTGTATTTGTGGAACTGAAAAAGAAAAAATTTCTTCTTCTCCAGTCCAAAACCAGACTTCAGTTTCAGACCACATGGCTTCCTGATGTGATGTTAGTTCTTTTTCCCACCTTGTGATGGCCAGGCATTGTCTCCTCAGAAACACCCAGAACTAAGCCCTGAGCACAGCCCTTGCAGCATCTGCATCACTTGCAAGGCTTTCAGTTCTGATCTGTTCAGCTTGGCACTTGACAGCTAGACTTTTTTTTAAATTCCTCTTAATTTCTGAGTTCTTCTTAATTCTCCAGGTATGAGCCTACCATCCCACGTAAGCTGTACATCACAAAGAAGCATGCTAGTGATGCTGTGAATGAAATTCTGGGGAAGAAGTCTTGACCCCCTGGCTCAGCCTGTGTGTGCTGATGCTGCTGTGCCCCAGGTCAGCAGCCCCTGCCCAGGGGATCCCAGCACATTCCTGCATGTCACAGTCAGTATCACCAGAAGCTTCCAAGGGAGCAATGTCCATGAGTGTAGCAGTCCCTCCCAGCCAGCAGGGAAAGCAGCCATGCAGTTTTTCGTCTCCCAGCCAAGAGATTAGCCTGTTCAAAGCCCATCCCTTTCGTCAT
Source organism: Bambusicola thoracicus (assembly GCA_002909625.1). Classification (NCBI taxonomy): domain Eukaryota; kingdom Metazoa; phylum Chordata; class Aves; order Galliformes; family Phasianidae; genus Bambusicola; species Bambusicola thoracicus. The sequence continues at coordinate 4,277 of PPHD01000810.1, forward strand.
TTCTCTGCCCTTGGAGTGAGAATAAGAACAGTAACAAACCACACTGCCTTCAGTCACAGCAAATCCTTACTCTGTCCTCCTGAAATCTGCTGAGAGCAGAGGCAAGCTGTAAAAGGAATCACAGCTTAATAAAAAATCCCAGACCGCATTGCGAGTTTGCTGTCTTTACACAGAGCAGGGAGAGTCGTGCTAGCTGATAACTTTTCAGACAGTATCCATCCATTCCTGCATTTTGAGGCCTTTTCTTTATATGATGAATATTCATGTTTTCGTCTCATTGTCCTTCGTAATCTAATGTTGCCTGTAGTAACCTTAGCTGTTGGAAATGAAATACAACACAGAATTTTAAACTTTGTGAGTGCTGTCAGTCATAGGTGGAACAGCCTGGCCGTGAGCAAACAGCAAGCCCAGCATGAGGCTGGAAAAGGGTTTGTGGTAGTCAGCAATCATTGCAGAAAGCAGTAAGTAGGTGTGAAAAAGGAAGAAAACATCGTGGTCAGTCCGTATACAGGTGGGCAATTGTTAACTTTATCACTGCTCTCCATTAATTATTATAATTATTCTTGTAGCTGTTGTATAGCGAAGATAGGAGCTGACTTTAGCGGGGCTCACACCCACCTACAAGGTTTGCTTTCCGATAAGCCTGCATACACAATACTCTTAAGTATTAATCATTCTCTTAAAGTGGCCTATTCTTGTTTGTTGTTGCATTAGGCTGTCATGTAATTTACTGGCTGGACATATGTTTGTGTCTTAGATGTCCTCTTTGTGATGTTTTTCTGTGGCAGTCCCTCTGCATTGGCAATATCTTGGCTTTGTTACCTCTCACCAGGAGATAGGCTGAACCTCATCTGCTCTTGGAATTGTGTTTCTTTTGGAATTCTCTTTGGCTCTTGTACTTAATTCTTCTGGATTTCTGTTTCGTCAACAATCTGTTTGTTTTCTATCCTTAGTTTTTTCTTCTTTTTATTCTAGCAGGTTGCACAATGATACATATGTTTTTCCTGGTCTAGTCTGACAGGAGAATGTGCTGGTCTGGTCTGCGGGAAGCAGAGCTGTTCTTAAAGGCACCCACTTGTTCCTTCTCTTCAGAACCTTCAGAATAGAGTCCAAGGAACAGTTCTGCCTTTTGTGCTGAACCCTCTTAGTGCCATTGTATGTATTTCAGATGTTGCCCTTTTGTAGGAAATGAGAAGGCAAGATCATGGTTCAGATTTTGATGGACTCCTTTACTTACCACTGTCCTCCCCAGTTGCCTTGTATGTATTCAAAACATACAAAAAGGCAACTATGGGTTAGAACTCGGGTAGAAGACAGGATTCCATTGCATAGAGCATGACCTGTGTGATGCTTCTGGGTCCTGTTTCCTCAAAGAAGGGAGCATTAGGCACCTGAATAGATGAACATCTGTTTAACTGGTGGATGGTTTTGTCCTTGCTGTATCAGTTACTTTCATAGTGCATTATTTTTCTGCCAATTAAGAAGTGTTTGTGCATCTTTTGCCAAATAGAAATACTTCATATTCATTCATGAAAAGGAAAATGCCTTTCAGGTATCAGTCGGTTATCTTAAATCGTCAGTGGATCCCTTACCCTGGGGGACAAATTGCCGCAGGACCTTGCATAGCTGCCCAGGTTCTTCCACCATATGAGAACAGAGCGCAGAAACTGCTTCCCAGCTGGAGGCTGGAAAGACAGCTGCCATTTACTCTAGATCAGTGATCATTTGACCACTATAATGCTTTTCAGACAGCTCTTATCCCCATTTGTCTCTTCAGATTAAGCCAGTACGGCTCTCACTGTCATCCTCACTTAATTTCCAAACTAAAATAGGATTATTTTTTTTTTAATTTGTGAAGGACTGGACCGAGTTGCCAAGTGCGCAGTTCTTTGTTTTAAGAAATTGTGGCAAAGGAAAATAAAGAGGAAAATCAGGGATGTCAAAAGGTGTCAAGCGCTGATTATTGCTGTATGCCACGTATGAGGTGAGGGTTACAAACAGTACAGGTGAAGGTTACAAAACTCTGGAAACACAGAGTAAGTTCTGAAAAGGTTATGGTCTTTGCTGTCAGCCAGGTCATCAATTGTAGTCTTTGTACCACTAATGCATCGTGCTGAGGTCTGAAAGTACTACTGAAAAGCCTGGTCTTTTGGAACCTGAGCTCCTTCCTACCTGTTGCTCAGCTTTGTGTTAATTTTTGTCTTCTGTATTAGAATTGTATAAGTATTGCACAGAAATAGCTTAGCGTAAGTCAGGCAAGTTCCTGGAGAAAACACAGTCACTTATGGTGACATCAGACTGTGTTGCTGGAATGGGCCCACACTGGGTTGTTTCCAGCAGGCCGTCATCATCCATCACTATGCGTATCCACTTGTAACAGTAGAGGTATCACAGACGCTTAGCAGAGTACAGCTTTGTTATTAAAGCAATAGAGCACGTGACTCAGTGTCCACTTGCTGAGGTATTCATATTGCTGAGTGATCCATTTTTGTTAGCTGGGCCTCTCCATGATGCTCTTCACTGAACAGCAGAGCTCTGCGTGTTGGTCGCTGTTAGCCATGTTGGTCTGTCAGCATTCCACAGGCTGAGTACCCTACAGAGGGGCACTGAGACAACAGGTAGGGCGCTACAAGAAGTAGAGTGTTTCCTTCATCACTGTGGTTTAGCAGCAGAATGTTTGTAATCAACGAGGAGGGATTCCTCTGCGAGAGCAGGAGGCGACACGTCCAGTTAGTCCTCACTGGAAAAGAGAAAAAGGAAGGAACTCTGGGTTTCTTTTTTCTTTTTACTGGAGGAGGTGCAGAGTGAAACTAACAGAACAGAAATATTAGTTGAATCGTATTCTTTACATGTATTACAACAGCATGATTTTCCAAAGCCAGCTCATTATCTGAAAAAAAGTAATATGCTCAACATAAATCCATAAAACAAGATTCAGAGCTAAGCATTGTGTTGTTAACCTTCCTGCTTTGTGTTGGGCCTGGAGTTATGGCTTGGGTCCTGTTTACCCATTTTACCCTTTGCTACTGGTTTGCCCTGGTGACCTCCCTTTTTATTGTCACCTTTGACTCTGATTGTTGGTTTCATCACCATGGTGTTAGTGTAGCATTTGCAAGTAGCAGCTGTTTAACACATTGTACTTAAACTACTGTGTTTGCAGGACTCTATTTACCCTCCTGATTTGGCTTAAGTGAGATGCATATCATGGCCAGTTAGCTCAGCAGAGCATCATGAAGGCTTCTTAGTATTTTGGTACATGTGAACAGTCGATTTAATTCAAATACCAGTGTGTCTCTCAGCTAAGCTTTAACTGCCGGCTCCTACAACGAGCATATGAAGATGAATTACGTGAGGTCATTTGTTGGAAAAAGGGATGGGGAACCCAAGTCTCCCTTTCAGATTCAGGAAAATATGAAGTGGTAATTTGATACAGGGGAAGAAACCGATGATCTGGCAGCGGACAAAAATTAGCAATGGCATATGCTGATTCTTAGATGTCGTACTTTGGTCAGATGACATTTTATTGAGATCTTGTTTGTGTACCAACGCACATTAATGCTGAAATGGGACCTTTCCAATTAAAAGTACATTTTATTTATGTGTATATTTGGCCTTACAACTTTGAAAGTATTCAAAGCTTGAACTGGCAGTCTTGCACAGTCCTTAGTCCTTGTAAAATCATCTCAGACAGCCTGAAAGTAGAGCAGAGCTAAAGGTAAATAAAGTACTAAACTGTTTCCTGATGAAAAATGTTTGCTGTTTTTCACCTTTTGAAGTTCTCTCTTGATATCACGTGTAAATAGACTGAAAGTTGAGAGTAGATTGAGTAAACACAGGGACTCATCTCTGAATTCAAAGATAAACTGGACCAAATTAAAACTGTATCTCAGCTCTTCTCATAAAGAACTCCATTCTCATTAGAACTTTATGATTCCATCCCATTTCAAACATTTTGTGTTAGAAACAATTCAGAGGACAGTTGGTCTTTAAGGAGGAGCTGTTCTCCACTCCCTGAAACACGATAAAATTTGGCTAAATGTCTGCACGTGAATCTTGACATAGCACGCGTGTTTTCTCAGGATGATCTTTGTTATGCTGTAAGAAAACTCAACACAGTGTGCTTTTTCCCCATTGCTTCCTAGTGGATGTTATCACACTTTCTATAGCGCTACCAAAAATGTCTTTTCCATAGAAGACAGCATGCCTAAAGTGGCACTGAAATGCACTGCCAGCATCAGGGCACACTCACCGTGTTGGCTGTGAGCAAAGCTGAACTGGAAAGCAGAACTGTGACAGATAGCTTTGATAGGTGATACTGCTCCAAAGTGAGTTAATTGTTTCCTGCTCAAAAATACTCTTCACCCATCTCAGTAACACATTTTATCCTTTCTTGAGCAAGAGAAGAGTTCACTAGGAGCATTTTTCCTGACTGGAAATGCCAGTTAAGGAGACGTTTATATACATCATATTGTTGGCTTGTGTTTTGAGGTAAGGCACTGTTGACAGGATGGTTTATGGTGCCAGAAGACTTTTCACCCTGCAGTAAGTATTTTTGTAAAGGTGTCCAATCATCTTTGACAGTACCTGTCTACAGCAGTAGTGAAATAATATTACTGACACTCTTCATGTTTTATTTTCATCAGCAGGTGCTGAGTAGCTCTTATCCTTATTAAGTGCAATGTCAGTAGCTCATTTGACACCCTGTTCCTAATCAACAAAGTTAGTTTACAAATCCTTGAAGTGTACATTTAGATTTTGACAACATTCAGTGTTATATTAATGATGCTGCTTTAATTAGTGCATAAATGTTTGTGAAAAAAGGTGGAAAAGTGGCCAGAAGGAGTATCTTGAGGAAAAAATAAGTTCTGAGGATTGGAAACTGATTATCTAAGCCACGTGTGTGGATGGTGCAGCTCCAGAACTGTCTGTTTATCCATTATCCAGAACATATACAGTCAAAGGATGCTTTGCTTAACTCTCTGCTGGCTGGCACATATAGACAAGAACAAGCTAATTTTGTTACTAGCTATTCAACTGATGTGAATGGTCAATGTCCTAAATTTCAACTTTGCTGCTGCTTTAAACAGGGCAGAAAAGTTATTCCATATGGGATTCCTCATTTATCCATTTGTGTATAGAATATATTGTGTGCAAAACCACTAAGTAACTATATTGAATGCTCAGATGAGGAAGTGTGTCCACTCACATATAGCACACACAAGTGTTAGTACTGTATCTAGTTATCACTTGTACTCCAGAGATACCCAGAGGCCTTTTTCTGTTACGCCATCATTTTTGCGTGAACAATCACTATTACCAGAATCACTGTTCTTTTGTACATAGCACAAGGTAGATGGTGACTGAGGCAGAAGGCTAGAGAAAGGAGAAAAGGAATTTCTTCATACAGCCATGGGGCCAAGTGAGCTGGTTCCTCCTTGTCTCCACCGCAGCCACAGCTTTGATGGTCAAGACTGATAACACCCAATCCTGGCAAGATGCTCTCAATTTTTGGTTATTTGATGTAGAGTCCTCAAAGTTATTTTTATGAAATCTATGTTATCCTTTATACAATTCATAGATCAGAAAATGTGCTTAATTACTAAATGAGTTTTTAACCAAGAACTGTGAGCTCCTTACCAGCCTGGAATGTTTGTGTTAGAAGGAGCTGGAGATATCAAAGAAAGCAAAACTTTAAGAATGTAGTTGGTTGTAGGCAATCCTGTGCTGAGTATCTTTTGGAAGTTGTGTGTTAAAAGATTAGTTCTGTTTTTTTTTTTCTTGCATACACATAAATTTTGATGTAACTATGCTCCATTTTAACGAAGCAGATAAGAAAATAGGGCTGAAAAAAAGGACAAGAGGAGATGAGTTGTGAAGCCACCCTAGAGAAAACAAAAAGTTAATAATCAAACAGAGCTGTATTAGCACAGTCAGCCCAATGAAGTCATTAGAAACATTTTCCAGTTTTTTGAGTGCCATCCTGAATCTGCATTTACTAGGCAGTTGCTGTATTAGATGAAGCAATGTGAGTGCTGTGATTTATATCCTGCTGTTTCTGAAACGCATGCAGCTTTGTTAGTTATCCATTGTTGTGCTGTTCAGTCTGCAGCCTTCCTGGTTGTGGGCTCAAGCTTGCCAGCCTGAGAAGACTTATCTTTGCAGGAGGTGCCAAGAGCACACCCGAGGGCTGCATTCTTGTGACAGATGTGTACAAGACTGAAAATCAGCGCTGTTGTGTGTGGCAGCTTTGAGGTTTTGGGTAGTTTGGTTTCTTTTGTGTCTTTGTATTTTGCAATATCTTTCTTTTAGGGCAGCACAGGATCATTAGCTGAGTTTCCTGACGTGCTTGCGCAACTGTCTGTCTCCTCCTTTGATTGCTTTTATTGACTGGTTTTAAATCACATCAGCTAGGGAGAAAGCTAAAATAATGTAAGATGGCACAGTATCCGTAGAAAAGAATACCCTTGTAAGTGCTCCAACCAAGTGAAAAGCTTCAGAGCTCCCAAGGAAAAGGTTAAATTCAGGAAGCAGTCAGGAAGCAGTTGCAGTGTTCTAATTCCACAGTTCATTTAACACGGAATGGGATGATGGAGATGTACTGGAATGTATGTTATTGAAAAGTTTTATTCTGGAATACTGTACATTCAGCGATATGTTTCATTAATATTTATTCAATGGCAGTCTTATTCCAGAAATTTGATAGTGTTTATTTGCAAAAAAAAAAAAAAAAAAAAAAAGCTATCTAAGATAAGTACATATAATGAACTAAGCTGCCCTGTCCACAAAACCTGCCGAGCTGCGACCAGAATCACTCCTGGCAATTTCAGGAATCATACTTAGGTCACTTTTTGAGCCAATCTACAAAAAGAATCTGCTTATTCCAAAGCATACGTGACCCATTTCAAGCATGAAGGGGGAGAAAAAGAATTTTCCTTACTTCTTAGGGGTTTATTTAGATAATTTTTTTTTGTTGTTGTTATGCCTATGTCAGCATTTCACAGGTCTGAGACTGGCACAAGATAAGGGTAAGGCAAAGTGGGGAGAGAAGCCTTTGTCACTGGAGTGTGTCACACTTCTAGCCTGAGGGATAGATGTTGGCTTATAAAAAGATCTTGCCGTGTTTTAGCATATTAAATTATTACCTACAGATGATTTTGTCTGAATAGCTTTTGCAGCATTTATCTTCATTTCTTCCCCAGCCATTGGAATGCTGATGGGTCAAATGTATTTGTAAACGACCGTACCTCCTTGACTGGGTGATCAGAGACCTTGAAAAATTGGCAGAAGTTTTCACCCTTTGAAAACATTAAGATCAATAAAGCAAATTGATAATCACCATTTTACAGAATTTAGGTCCTAGAATGAAGTGCTCTAACATAGCAGTCACAGATCATTCCAAGTACAGAGCATCTTATTTTATAAGCTGTGTAGTTAATGCTGTAAAAGGAAGGATTGTATGAAATGCGATTGATTCTTAAGCCTTCTATCATGAAAAGCAGTTTCAATTGTATGGGATTCTTGAGTAACTAAAAAGGGTTACCAGAAAAAGTGAACCCTTAAATTACAGACAAAGAGCTTCTGCTACCAATAGTATTACATCATCAGAATATCTCCCAGACACTCAGAAATAAGCTGTACTTCTGTATGTCAGTGAAGCAGCAAATTGAATTCTCATAATATGTTTTGAAAATGAGTCTTGTTAGGTTTGATGAGGTGGAAAAGGTACTGAGATCACTGGTTTGTTCCAATACATTCAGTACGCTTTTCTTGGACATTTGCCATGGCTAATCTTTTTAATGGCAGTGTAGCTTGTAAGCTTATTTGGTAGAAAGCAAAACGTCTCAGTTTCAGAGCATCACACCAAGTAGGGTGGTAAATAAGTTTCTCTTCAAGCATGCAAGCCCTCTGGTTACATCCCAGAAATTTTATTTCAACACGTCTTGAAAGCCTCTGTGTTTCCATTATGAATTCAACCACGAGCAGGATAAAAGATAGATATCTTTATTTTAAATACACACACACATATATCTGTAGGTAATATGCACTAGCTTAATGGTTTTGTTTAAATATGTTTATTTGGAGTTCAGCTAATTCAGGTCCAGTATGCAAGAAATTGAGCCTTCCACAGCCCCTTTGGACTTCCTCCAAGCCACTTTGGCTACTTACCCATGCCATTCTGGAAACGGTCTGGGAAAACAGTGGTCCTTACAGCATAATCAGTGAGCATCAAATTCAGAGGTCTATCATATTACAGTAGTGAGAACACTTGGATAAGATCCACTCACAAAGAAATCTTTGGACTCAGCCTCCTGACAGTTGAACCAGAGGCTGCCAGTACCATTGCTTTCAGTGATTGCAGCCAAGGCTCACCCAGGCATGTACTCTGGAGGTAAACGGAGCTAATTTTTAGGTTATTCTGTAGGTCAAAATAAACACTTTGTTGCATTTTAAACCTAAGATAGACCCCGTAGTACATTCATAGTGATCCAATGAAATAAATTCTGTTTTATCAGCTTCTCTGTATGAGAGATGTTCAAAGGAGCTGCTTTTTGCCAATGAATTTTCTTGATTAGCATTGTCATTTGAGCCTGAGGTTTCAGGATGTTTGCAGTAAGCTGCTGACTGTTGTGATGGCAATGTGTTCACAGTTATCCGTACAGCGAGGACTCCAGCCAGGGAAAGCAGTACATGAATACACGATGTCCAGCCTGGTGTGACAGGATCCTGATGTCCCACTCAGCCAAGGAGCTCATTCTGAAAGTAAGTATGGATCTGCAGCCTCACTGTTTCCCTCATGTTGCATTTTCCTTCGACAAGGTTAGGTAGAGCTGATGCCTTTCTGCTTGGCCCTGAATTTTCGGTTGACCAGAGCAAACCCTCACTAAACTGGTAGCAGCATATATAGCAGTATTAAGCTCCAGTGCTTCCTACTGGAGAGTCTGGATTTGTCCCAGTTAACCCTTTGGCAGTTACCAAAGCACAAGCTTTCACAGTGCTTCATTTGGCGTCTGAGTTCCAGTGCTGTCTGACGATTTGCTCTCCTACACTGCTTCAGAGCTTGTCAGGGCTGCATTTGTCAGTGCCCTGTTGTGGCATTTCTGAACCGCACTGGGAAACCATGCCTGGTATAAAAAAGAATAAAAATGAGTCAATAACCTCCATCAGTCCCCCTGTCGAGCCCCTTGTGCAGTAACATAGGGAATAGGGTAGTAGCAGGACTGTCATAATAAGGACTCAACACAGAGGCAGACAGAAGCAACCAGGAGTGGCTCCCACTGGAGAAGAATGTCATTGAAGGAAAAGTCTGTGAAGGAACAGCTTGAGGCTCCTGAGCTAAAGCGTAGTAGATACAGATTCCCTCTGTTGTTGATAATGAGAACTGCATTTCCCAAGAACGTGTCAGGCCTACATGGGTCAAATCTTCAATCACTGTCTGTAGAAGGAAGACAGCCTACAGCAGGCAGACTTCTAACTGTGGTACACCAATTAAGCTGGTGTAAATTTAGACATTCTGTTAGAGTTTTAGAAATATTATTTTGCAGCATTTTTAGAATATGCAGTTCCTCTTAGGATTTCAGTGCCCAGAGGTCAGATAAGCTTAGTGATGCTCTCTCTATTCAAGGTTAAATGACTGAATTGTAGTTCAGGAGCCTTCCAGTTCTCTTATTTTGTCCCTCTCCTTTACTTTGCTCTACTCCACTGTTTTCCATATAGACACTGAATCAGATGAGCTAGTTACATGTGCCAACATGCACTGCTTCTGTTTTTTCCTGTGTGCTTGGTCATGGCAAGAACATGGAGATCTGTTCCGTTATGCTGTCAGGTCCTAAAAGACCCCAAACCCATCGGGAAATCAGTGCATGAGGAGATCTCAGCTATGCCTTCCTGCTCTGTGTGAGATATTTCCTGCTGTGCCAGCAGTGGCCATAACAGCCATGCAGAAAGGAATGTGCTGTGACTTCTCAGCCCTGCTGCACTGAGGTTCCCTTGCTGACCAGGCTGTTTTACTGTTGCATGCATAACAGTCTTACAAATGCCAAATTGCCCAAAGTCATCTGTCTATCTGTATTTTTCTCTATAACCAGTACAGTTTAACAGGAAGTGATCTTTGCATATAAATCTTTTTTTCTTCCACTTAAAGTAATGAAACCCTTGAAACTTGGTTGCCTGAGGTTTATAACCTTCCTGTTCTCTCTCCCATCAGGGCTGTTTACCTCATGATTAGACTGTTTGCTTTGCAGTATATAACTCACTGAAAGGCTGAGAACATTTTTATGTAGCCACTCACATTTCAGTCCAGCATACTTCTTCACACATTTTAACGTATGTGTCTGCATGATATCTTGAAGTTTCACCTAAAATTTTAGACAATGTGTGTAGTACGGAACTTAATGAAAAACCATTATAATGCCAAGAGGAATATAGGCTTTGTAGTAAGCACAGTAATGTCAAAATCTATGTCATTTGATCATCTTCTACAGAACTAGTATAGGAAAAATTGAGGCTGTACCCAAAACATTACAGATAGTGCTTGGCGCCCCTGGAATTCCTCAAGAACAAAGGATTAAAACCATGGAAAGAGTGGCCAATGGGAGAAGATTTTTTTTTTTTAAACTATGAATAAGGAGATAGAAGTGTACACAAAGGCTTGAAGAGTGTAAACAGTACAGAGGGAAAGGAATTCTTTCAGATTATCTGGGGGGTATAACTTGGATATAATGGGAGAAAATTAAACAAAAGAAAACAAAGGTAGAGCATTAAAGAAATGAGCTGTGAGGTCAGTTACCCAGTTTTTGGTCTCAGTGGGACAGAAATGCAGTCAGCTGGATCATTCAGAGCTTACATTTTAAAACTGCCTGCTATTTTGTCACTGCAGTTTTGTACTTCCACATGTAGAGCATGCAGCCTGGGGCATTTCCAGAAACGTGTGTGCAAAACTGCAAATATGGAGGAAGCCAAACTGGCCTGGGTGTGTAACTGTGAGCTGATACCAAGGAAGGAGTTAGCTTATCTGGCTCAAAATTAAACTGTAATTGTGGCTCATAAAACTTATTGAATGTATTAAATGGAAAGGAACCAGTAGAGGAAAGAGCGGAATGGCGGTACTCGTTTCTGTGGTTTCATACTGCCATCAGTATTTGTTTGCCACTGAGAACGTATTTCACTGCAGGACCTCGTGCTCTGAAGTTTAGAAAGGAACTTAAGAAATGAAAAGTGAATTTTAATTAACTAATTACAGTATACTAAGTCCTTAAAATTCAAATGTATGCCAATTTTTAAACACTTTGTGCATGTGTGATTGGCTATTGGAAATTCTTCTGAGGGTAACTGTTTTTCTGCATTAATTCTCATAGGCAAATACACAATTTATTTTTCTGCCTTGGCAGATCCACATTTTATTTCAAACAGAAATTGTAAATCTTTATTTTAATCCTATGTAAAGAAAGGACAGCATGCACAAATTGCCACACTGTACAGTGGGCTCTGCTACACAGTAGGCATTACAGATTGTACAGACATGGGGCTGTGAACAGCTTTCATGCAACATCATCTATCATGCTATGGTCGGTTACCTCACCATCATGTTATTTTATGCCTCCTGAGCCCTAAAACACCAAAGGTTGCCCACTGCTAGGGAGCTGCGTTGACGCCTGATAGCATGAAGTAATGAATACTCAGCCAAGTGTGCATTGTTTCTGCTTGTGCACCGCTGTAATTTGTTTATCTGTCTAAAGATTATGCAGTTGAAAATTCACAATTTTATGCTGCCTTTGTAAATTATCAAGTCGCTTTTGATGAATGTATCCCCACTTCCGATGCCAGTGGCATTATGATCTTGAAATATTGGAAAGGGCTCATGCATACAATGCAGAAGGTTATGTTTTTATATTTTTGGCAGACAACCGTGCTATAAAGTAAATCTGACCTTAAGCTTCCTTACTGCATTAAAGTTAATTCAGTTTTAACTTTATAGTCCAAAATGCTGGTGCTTATAGAACATTACTGCCCAGTCAGACCTGACTGATTACAGATGAGAAAGTCTTAACTGTTTTGTACAAAATAAATTAGTATTGCCAGCTAGTTTAAAGAACGTCTATGATTGTATGAGAGACTTCAGAGTGTGCAGACTGCAGGCTTAATTAGCTGGTAGAATCTGTTTAGCATAGTAAAAAATTACCTTGTATGGCAATGTGTTTGTATTTGTCCCTGAAGTATTGTGCTGGAGAAACGAAACATTCTGAAAATTATGTTGTTTTGTGAATGGCTGAAAGACAAATGCATTTTATTACCCACAAAAGTACAAATGCTAAAGCAGTCAGCGTGCAAGTGTGTAAGGAGTCAGCACAGAACAAAATGAAAGCAATTTGTAATGCAGATTGGAGGAATGTCATATTTCATTTCCTGCTGATTTTCTCAGAATCACTTAATGCTTTTTTCAAAGGAATGAATGTATACCATGGAACTGATAGAAGATTATATTCCTAAAGTGTAAATAATCCATTTGTATCTCTGGACATTTGAAATCAACTATATGAGGAAATAAACTAATCCCGTGAGGAAGTGTGGATTGCGTGGAATTCAAAGAGCAACAGATAGATATCCTACCCAACTCCATACAGTTGTGTGCTGCTCTTATAAAGGAACTGGGCAGTGGGGTGGGCTGTGTTCCGCCGGCAAAAGGTTTGAGTGCAAACCTAAGGAAGGATTAACTTAATCTATCCAACTGTTAGTCCCTAACTTTTCTTAAGGCCTCAGAAGCAAGGAGTAGGTGCCGTGATTTCGTGAGTTAATTTATGTGTACAAAGTGCTGCAGTCAGTACTGAACGTAGGTATGTTCTGCACAGTCTCTCTCTGGAAAAGCCGAGCAAAGATGTGTTACTGTATGAACATCACCTGTCCTGTGACTCTGTCCCGTAATGGTGTGATTCCACAAAGCCTCCTCATTCAGAAACAGTTCTGAGTTATTTGTAGCACCCCCTTCCCATACTTCTGTTTCTGTAAACTGGAGGACAGCTGAACTGACGGCTCTTGTTTATTCTTGTTGGTGGTTTTGTCGTTGTTTGTTTGTTTGTTTTTTAAACTAGTCAGAAAACGATGAGAAGATTGTAATATATGACCACATTGGGCCAAACGTCTGCATGGGGGATCACAAGGTAAATAAATGAAACTTCTTATTGTTCTGTTTTCTCTTTTATTAGGGAGGGGAATGTGTGCAGGAGTTTCTTTTAATCTTACATGTAAGTCAGTAATTCCTCAGCTTCCTAATTTGAATTGGAAGCTGTGGAATTGTTTTAAAGTTGAATTCAGCCAAAATCAGCAAATGGAACAGATACTTGTATGGAACCAAATGAGGAGGGTGGTGGTGTATGCTGGAAAGAAAATACGATGCTGTGCAAAATGCATAGGGAACCAATGTGTGCACTCTTACAGCTATCCATGTAAAACATAACCTTTTTCATCAGGTTATCAAAAATGCTTCCAAAACATCGTTTAAATTACTATCGAGCCCCGCCAGTTATCCATAAAGTGGCATGTTGGCAGATCCATGCTGCGGCAACATGTCAGAAAAGCAATACTGAATTCTATAAGAAATAGCAGATGTTTCAGTGAAGAAAAAGAGGGGGATTTTCCAGACAGCTCTGCTGAGGATATCAGATGAAAAGCTGAGGCAGAAATGCAGAAAAATGGAGTGTTTGCTCTCCTTGAAGTGCTGGGTCAGGGAGTGGGAGGGGACTTCTGATGGCAGCTGCAGGATTTTGTGATCGAGTACTTTCAGAAAAAGCCAGCTAGGAACTTGCACAGCTGTGTGAGCTGTGCAGCAGTGATGGTGTATCTGTCCTAGAGGTGGTGTTAAGGCTCCTGCATGGCCATTCTCTGATGGGTAATGGGTGAATACATGCACGTATATCCAAGTTGATGGCTGTGTACTTATATTTGCTGCCATGGTCAGTGTTCTTCTGAGACAGAGCACTTCTTTCCTAAGACCTCACCTAAGGAACATGGGATCCCAATTTAGGGTGCAGAGGTTTATTACTTCTGCAGCAAATAAAACGTTGGTGTGTTGGTGACTGACAGGCACTGCAGAAGCGATCGTATTTGTTTCTTCTGTCACTGATGCACTGAACATGGATTTTCGTTTAGCGTGGTACGCTCAGCTGAGCTGATTCTGTGATAGATGGGGGAGGTGCAGGGGAGGCTCTAGCTGTGGGAATCAGCAGGAAACAGTCCCTTGGATTTCAGTGGGAGCAGGGAGCTGCCATAGCTCTCGTGCTTTTTGCATTTGGGTTAATCCAAGAAGTCGTTGCACCATTCTGTTCTTGTGTGTTTGTTACTGTTTGAAAAAGAAAGATTTCCAATGTGTAACTCCTGTTTCTCCTGACTTGCTGCAGCCTGTGTTCCTGTCCTTTCGAATAGCTGCTGGGGCAGGTAAACCTATTGCAAATGTGCACAAGTGTTGTGTCGTGCAGTGATGTGGTGGTAAATATCATTTTTTTTCCTTTACGTTTATATTTTCTACATCATTGCCCCTGTGTTTATTTTTCTTTTTAAAAAAATGCCAATTCTGCAACAGGAAAAAGATGCCTTCGGAATGAGAAGATTTTCCATGAAACAACACTGTAGCGAGGAGGGGAGGAATGGCAGCATCCAGAAATACATAATCGTAACAGCCGTATCGATACGTCCCGAGTGCCACATTCTTAGACTGCTGATCGTACACTATGCTTCAGCATCTGGACTCTGTTCGAGAAAAGCCTCACATACCTCACTGTCTTGTATGTTCATGTGACATCAAGTAGAAATGTGGAATTATTTTTTATATATATATATGTCACGATTCTGTTGCCAAAACTCTAAATAGACAGCAGAGATGTTATGTATTTTAGACTTCACAACCTTCAACTTTAATAAGTGTTTGTCAATGATGTGGAAAAGTTACTTCAACATATTATAAACTTTTAAAGGTGTCATGCCTGACATTATATATCTTTACCACTTTGGAGTTTTGTACATTGGATTGTATAGATGGAGATATCGATGGTTTTAAATGGTATTTTCTTTGTCGACCAAGGCTTATGGTTTGTGTTTTAGTGTTTTGTTTTTCATTTTTATAATTTTTTTCTCAAGTTATTTACTATACTGCCATGTTACATGGTTTTTGAATCACACAGCAGCTGCTTTCTATACATACATATGTGTGTGTATATATATGTATGTATGTGTATATATACACAGATATATAAATAATTTATAAACCTGACCAAAACTTATGCTAAATATACTTTCCGATATGAATGCTTGAGAGTGCCATAACAGCAGTAGTGTTGGAGCCGTAGCAGGTTTAGTTAGTGTACATCGACAACCAACATTTATATAATAAATTATATATAGCAGTGCCATCCTCGATACAGGTATATAGCATACTATATAGTACATATATTAGTAGTTTCACTTTGTTGCTCCTATAATCCCTTCTTTCTATGTACTATTAAGGATTGAACGTGAAGTTCTTAGCTAGGTTTGGGTGTAACTTTCCAGAATTTTGTAAGCTGTTTTTGTCTGTCCTTTGTTACTGTTTTATGGTGCCAAGTATTCTGTATTAAAACAACAGCAACAATTCGGGAGAAGAAAATAATGGTCTGCTTCGGGTAGCAGCTCCATTGGACACGGGCTGTATACATACAGGGTTAAAGGAAGAAAAAGGACCGTAACTTGCCCTGGTTGGTGGTTCAGTGCAGCCGACGGTATCGTCCTGTTAGTAACATTTTTCTCCCACCGCTAAATACAACATTAAAAGGTGATTAGGGAGTCTGTTGATGAAACACAAATGTATGTTTTATTGATTTAATTTAGAACACTACAGAGTTCATGGACTGCGTGATGGCATTAGATTTATGCTGGATTTTGGTATAAATCACTACCATTGAAATGATTTGGTGTCTGCTTGCAGAATGTTTTCTCAACAGTTCAATCCGTACTGTTCTTACCGAGTACTGCTGCCCAAAGGGTGCCTGCAGCTCTGTATTGTTACTGTGCCATGTTGCATTATAACCACACCGTAATTCTATTTAAGCAAACTCAACTCATGGTAACTTTGAAGGCCTTTAGAAATGAGTACTCTGGTTCTCAAGCAATAAAACTGATTATGGTGAATGTTCATGTGTCTGTCCCTTCAATGTGGGCATCCCAGATTGCGGGGAAATTACCGAATGGTCAGATTTCATACTAATGAGTTACCTTCTAGTCTCCTGCCAGTCAACAGGGTTGTTTTTTTTTGAGTGAAAACCCATGTAAGAGAACGTCATTCTGGTGTTAATCAAAACATAATGCAAACTGAGAAAAAGGCACTGAGGGCTCGGTATTGGAGTGTTCACATAGGAGACGTACAGCTT
Source organism: Bambusicola thoracicus (assembly GCA_002909625.1). Classification (NCBI taxonomy): domain Eukaryota; kingdom Metazoa; phylum Chordata; class Aves; order Galliformes; family Phasianidae; genus Bambusicola; species Bambusicola thoracicus. The sequence goes on from PPHD01000810.1 coordinate 20,668, forward strand.
TATGAGCTATTGATGAGATGCCAGTCTCTGCCGCTCAATAAATATGCCATCGTGGAGTACTCCGTGATTATCTCTGGGTTTGGGGGAAAAAAAAAGACTGCCTTCGAACTCAGACTGAAGGCCCATTGAGAGATAAATTCAGCAGAGCCATAAACTGCGGGGCCATAAATAGTCCCGACCCATCCGCAGCAGTCAGTAACACGGTGACCCGGCACGGTAACCTGTGGAGTTGAAAGAGTCTCAAATTTAACGCGCATAAATTCATAAAATGCAATTTTAACATTAAAAAAAAAAAAAAA
>PPHD01000810.1:26479-48716 GCA_002909625.1 Bambusicola thoracicus
CCCCCCCAACCTCTGGACGTTCTCTCGTGGGTCGCACCGCTCAGGTACTGTATGCACTCTGTCCTCCGCGAGTCTCGCGGGAAGCCTCGAGGCTCTCCTCCCGCTCTCGGCCTCTGGGTCACATAACCTCCAGCATTCGGCCCCTCGTACTCGCCCTAAACCTGCGCGGTGGGGTGGGCACGTAATTCATGCCATCGATAGCAGTTGTTACATATTAACTGTGCTTCTGTTCCTGTTCCGTGACTTTCCTGCAATCTAAGACACCATTATTTTCCACACGTGGAAGTACGTGTAGTTGTTATCTCCGCAGACCCCCCGAACTCGTTCACTGTCTTTCCTTCCGGCCTTCCGACGGGGGTGGGGCACAGAAGGAGTTCCCGTTGACCTCCACAGGACTATAAGCGGCACCTCCGGCCGCGCCGACACCTTCCCCCCACCCCTCCTCCCCCAGCAGCGGCACCGGCACCGGCTGCTTCCCTCCGCCCCGGGGCTGCGCACTGCGTCGGTCCCGAGCGCTTCGTGCGTTTCCAGCAGAACCTCGCGCCCTGCCGGGGCCGCCCGGTGCAGACGGCATCGCCGCGGTGATGGCTTTGGCAGAGGAGTTCCGAAGTGGGATCCAAGCGGTCCGAGACGTTTCTAATCAGCCGTAGTTCAGTGCCGGTAAGGTCCCGAGCTGGGTTAACGTGAGGACGCCGCCGCCCGCGCTGGCGCTCCGACGCTCATGTGTGCGCGTTAACGCGTGGCCGCTCCCCAAGGGACGTCACGCGTGGGCTCGGCAGCGCCGGCCGGGGGGGCACAACCGCTGCTCGTCCCGTGCCCCCCGGCGCGTGCTGGCGGCGCCCCCTGGCGGCTCTCGGTCGGGTCGCGGCTCCTCTTGGGGCGGGAGCAGCGGCAGCTGGCGGTGTCCCGGAGTGCCGGGCTCGGCGCTGCGGCTCCGCGTGTCCCTCCGGAGCGGCCCCACGGCGCAGCATGGCGGCGGGACGCGGAGAGCGGCGTTCAAACAATAATGGCCTCTTACTGGACTCTTGTTGATAATGACGTCAGCGCATATTGTGCTCGTGTGGTTGTAGTTCTGTGCTGGAATGGTGAGTACGTTTTATTACAATAGGCACATGGCAAAACTGAGGTTGATAACATCAAGTTTGTCTGAGACTTATACATCCCTGTGCATTCAGAACAGAATATTATTAAATACCGCAGCACAGATTCCTTAAGACAAGCTCTGTTTAACCCTTCTGTGCTTTCATTTGCCATGCATACATTGAAGTACCTTTTCTTGTAGCTTTTGTGCAGCTGAAAGGGTGTGAATGTACTGCTATGAACAGAGTACCCCTGTTTTACTTTCATTGGCTGCAAATGCTTGTTCTCTCTCTCACTTTATGGACTATAACAACTCTAAGGTGCATGGAAGTATTCCCTACTCTGTTGCTTGTTATTCCAAAGCGCAGGTGTGAATGTCCACATCCAAATAGAGTGATCAGGGAAGGAGAACTGAGGGCAGCATTCCATGCAGATAGACTTTGCTGAATTATTCTATTGGTTATGGCAGACGTAGGAGCAAGGGAGAAAGGCTCTTGGTTCACATAGCTATTTAGAGAATTGGTGACAGGGAACAGAAAACCCACTCTGAGTCTCTGTAACTGTGATGCCTGCCTGTATTCCTCATGCTGTGGTACTGCTTCATTGCAGCATCCCTGTGGATGTTCCCTGTGTTTCGAAATGGGAGGTGCTGGGAGCTAGTAATGCAGTCACCAAAAAAACAAAGCAGTTTTGAGGTGATTGGTGGTAACCAACATGGCTTCAGCAAGGGCAAGTCACACCTGGCAAACTTGGTGGCCTTTTATGATGGAGTTACAGCCTCAGCAGATAAAGGAAGAGTAGCTGACATCATTTACCTGAACTTGAGCAAAGCATGTAACGCTGTCCTGCATGACGTGCTGGCCACCAAACTGGAGATAAATGGATTTGATGGATGGACTACTTGCTGGGTAAGGAATTGGCTGGATGGCTGCACTCAGAGAGTTGTGGTCAGCAGCTCAGTATCCAAGAGGAGACTGGTGATGAGTGGCGTTCCTAAAGAATCGGTGTTATTTAATGTCTTTGTAGGTGAGGTGGACAGTGGGATCGAGTGCACCCTCAGCAAGTTTGCAGATGATGCCAAGCTGAATGGTACAGCTGACATGCTAGAGGGAAGGGATGCTATCCAGAGAGATCTGGGCAGGCTTGAGAGGTGGACCCATGCCAACCTCATGAAGTTCAACAAGACCAAGTGCAAGGTCTTGCACCTGGGTCAGGGCAATCCCAAGAACAGACACAGTTTGTGTGGAGACTGGTTTGAGAGCAGCCCCGAGGAGAAGGATTTGGGAGTGTTGCTTGATTAAAGATACAACATGGGGCAGCAGTGTGCTCTCACAGCCCAGAAGGCCAATGGTATCCTGGGCTGCACCAAGAGAAGTGCGACCAGCAGGGCAAGGGAGGTGATTCTGCCCCTCTGCTCTGCTCTCCTGAGACCCCCCCTGAGGTACGGCGTCCAGTTCTGGGCCACAACACAAGAAGACATGGAGCTGATGGAGTGGGTCCAGAGGAGGACCACAAAGATGAACAGAGAGCTGCAGCACCTCCCTACTAGGACAGGCTGAGGGGGCTGGAGCCCTTCAGCCTGGAGAAGAGAAGGCTCTGAGGAGACCTTCTAGTGGCCTTCCAGTACCTGGAGGGGCCTACAGGAAAGCTGGGGTGGGGCTTTTTATAAGGGCAGGTAGTGACAGGACAAGGGGAAGTGGCTTTGAACTGAAAGAGGGTAGATTCAGACTGGATGTTAAGGAATTCTTTACTGTGGGGTTGGTGAGACACTGGAACAGGTTGCCCAGTGAGGCTGTGGATGCCCCTCCCTGGAAGGCCAGGCTGGATGGGGCTGTGAGCAGCCTGGTCTAGAGCGAGGCGTCCCTGCCTACAGCAGGGGGCTGGAACTACATGATAACAAAGGCTCCTTCCAACCCAAACCATTCTATGGTTGTGTGATTCTATGAGTTTAGACTAGGTGGTCTTTGTGCTGTAATCTTTTTCCATTTCGTTTTAATGCAATGTTTTTAATTATATTCTCTAACTGGAATATTGCATTACAGGGTTCTATAAATTAAGTCAAGAAAGCACTCATTTATATTTAGACTTGAGCATGTTCTAACACTTTATTTTTTTTCCTAAGGCCAGAAGGAATCTTTTCCTGCATCTTGTGTCATGCCTCTGCTCAACAGTGAATCATTACAGTGTTGCAGTGCCAAAGGCTATCTGTCCTCCCAGGAGTTCAACCTGAAATTCCTAGCTGGAAATATTGTCATCTTCTGTCCTTTGCTGGTAATACCGAAGATTTAATTGTTGCGCATCAAGAAACAAGTTCTATCTCTTGTCCCATGAGATGCACTCTTATGGCAAGGTGAGCAGCTTTGTTACGGCTTAGTACCCGTTTTGAAATGAAGGGCTCATTGGCAGCACCACTGCCTTTCCCTCTCACATGCTCAGAGCCCATGCACTGCAGTTTATGATTGACTGAAATTCCAGTGCTACTTTCAGCAGCTCACTGCTGTTGAAGTTCACAGCTCTTTGATACATCCATTTATTTTTTGTCTGGAAGCCATATCTTGCCTGTCACTTTAATTCTGCCAGTGGTTTTGTTTACTAAGGAGGTTGCCTTCTTGGACAAGTCAGGCTTGACTGCCTACTAGACCTCACTCCAGCGATGTAGGGTTTGTTTGTTTTTTTTTCTTTTTCTTACCTCCACTCCCCACCTTCCCCCCTGGTCCCTTTTCTAATAGTTTATCCTTTTAATGAGAGAAGGCTACAAGTTACTCTTTTTAAGTGAGATAAGCCCTTGTGAGCTCTATTTTATCTAACCAAGACTGGGAAATCATTTGCCCTTATTTGTATTAAATGGATGTCTATACTTTACCGCAAGTCATTAGTTCCATAAAGAGATTGCCTTTCTATTGATAGTCTAGATGGGGGAAATCAGGAGTAAATTGCCAATAAATAGTGTACTTGTAAGCACTATTGATTCTCTCTGAGCCACAGAGAAATGAATGTACAAGTGAGATACTTAAAAAGGGAGGGGGAAAAGAAAAATAGTAATTAGAGATTGCTGAAAGCTTGTAGGGGTGCCTCTAGGTGAGATGCTTGCAGTGGTTTTGTAGTTTTGGTTTTTGGGTTTGGGTTTTTTTTGTTTGTTGTGTTTTGTGTTTGTTGTTGTTGAAGGATATGGTTTGTAAAGGTAAGTGGTATGGATATCGTAGTGATTCTTTTGGCTGCCCTCAGAAATCCTGGTGTCAGTTGTTAGAAAGCTGTAAAATCAACACAACATTTCCTGTAAATCATAGTTTTTGAGTGGCAGGGGGAGTGTCCAAAGCTGCCATGTGAAAGGAATAGGAAGTATAATTTCCACAGAAAGTGAACATTTGGTGGGATTCAAATTTCTTTTTCCCCATTTGGGTTTTGAAAGTCTGAAAATGACTTTTTTGAGCTGTTCAGGGAATGTATTCTTGTACTGTAGTGGCTATTCTGCTGTCCTAGGCATTAAGAGCCAATTCTGGAGCAGAAAAGTCTGAGCTGGTATGAAGAGGATAAGAGTGTTTATAAGCTGAAGGACATCAGAATTCTTCCAAGGGGAGCTGAAAGAATAGTGGATCAGCGATGTTTATAGATACTAAAGTCAAAATAATACTGATTTTTCAGAAAGCTGTGTGAATGAAGAAACATACAAGAAAGAAATCGTCATCTTTGTTATTAAATTATAGTGATGTATTTTAAGGTTGGACTATTTGGTGGGTAAGGAATTGGCTGGATGGTTGCATCCAGAGAGTTGTAGTCAGTGGCTCAGTGTCCAGGTGGGCACCTTCAACAAGTTTGCAGCTGACATTGAGCTGAGTGGTGCAGATGATGTGTTGCTCCTGCATCCAAGGCGCGTTCCGCCGGGAGCTAGTGATCTACCCTCGCTAGGGCCATTGCAACACAGACACCAATATGAGGATACAGCACATGGCATTTATTATAGCGTGACAGCTCCTTAAGTACACATCTTGCTTCGTCTACACCCCTTAAGCGTGCGTCATATTTCCATCACAGAGCAGGGGAGGTCCTACTGCATCACATCCCAAGCCCTCGTTAACGCCTACTACAACAATGATGTGCCACCTGAAGAACCCGGACAGGCTTGAGAGATGGGCCCACATGGCAGTGGACTGTGGTGGACTTGGTAGTTAGGTGGATGATTATGTTGATGATTTTAAGATCTTTTCCAATCTAAATGATTTTATGATTTTTCTGGGCTGTCTTTGTAGAAAAGACAACAGAACAAAACTGATCCGAGAAGAGGCCAAAGCTATGCTATGGTGGTATTCTCTGCTGGAACCATATTCAGTGACAGAACTCCCGACATCTTCAGTGCATAAATTCAGTGATGAAATTGGTACTCATAAGATGAAGGCCATTGCCTTAAGAGTATCCTGATAGAAAAACAGTGCTTGTAATATTGCAGAATCTCTGGAAAGCCTCTTAACTGTGATTGATTAAGGAGTTCTCCTGATGATATGCTGATCTTCATCACATTTTCTTTGAGACATTAAACAATGATAAATGTTGGACATACAGCAGATATTTAGTTATACTATATACAATACTGAAATAATCTTGAATGTCTAGAAGCAGAACAGGTAAATAAAATCTGTTTTATGTAGGTAGACTTAGTAACAAAAATAAAGTACTGGACAGATGCACAGTATAGATTTTCTTTGTCTTCAGGACACGGATTACTTTGGACTAGATTTCTTCCCCGAAGGTGGAAATGCGGTTCATCACTAAAGACTGAACACCAGGGATGTATTTTTGACAGTGAAAGCCTTTGGAAAGGGCAGTGGAATTGCCAGATCACAGCTTGAACCATGTGGCTCACCATGTGTGGCTAACCCAGGGAGCTCCAGGTGCAAGCAGTGAGTGAGCGGAAGGGGTGGAGGCTATACCTACCCCTCTTGTCTGTTATTTAAGGGTTAGAAGCTGAGGAAGCCATATGTCTCTGAGATCATACTTCTTTTGAGCTATTGCCGGTTATTGGAAGGGGTGAGTCAATTCTTTTGTCATTCTATTCTATAGCACCTTTATCCTAGGAAAAGGCTCTGTCATTGCCTTTGTTGCCCCACGTTTTGGCAAGTCAGGCAGCCAAATACCTTTAAAGGTATTTAATGGTATTCCATTGTAAGCCTCCTAAAATGTTTAGTATGGCTTTTCTAAGTAATATAAGGGGGGTGGTTTGGATAGGGAGGGGCTACTCCTTTGAATGAGATTTTGCTAGGGCACATCCCAGGATTCTTAAGATCCCTGTATCATGGGTTTACTTCCATAATTAAAAAATGGGCTCCTTGCAGGATGGAAGAAATATCAGTGAATCCCTGCCTGCCTGGTCAAGTATTTCCATGCCCTTAGCAAAGGTATACTGACTACTAGAAAATGACAATTGGCCACATCTACCACGGCATGGCTGCTGCTGATGGCTTTAAATTGGTTGAACAAGTCTGAAGAGGCTCTGGCTGATGAAAATTAGGAGCAGAAATCCCTTGGGACTACAGCCTCCAGGGTGGACCAGAGGTCCTGTGTTGAACTAGCACTTCATTAGTCCTGAAAGAATATTCATCGGGTTATGGCACTAGTGGATGCCAGAGCAGAAACATCAATTATATATGGTGACCCAAATCGATTTTCAGGCACTAAGTCAATGATAGGGGGGTTTGAGGGACAGATGATCCTTATAACCCAAACATGATTGAAATTGGGTGTTGGACGTCTTCCCCATGTGGCCAGTCAGGAAGTCAGGTGCTATGTGGTGAATGGCAGTAGACTACGAAGAGCTAAATGAAGACACACCACCAATCCATGCAGCCGTACCCAGTATCACCTCGCTCGTAGATACATTAAGTAGAGAAATAGAAACATATGACTGTGTTCTGGATCTGGCAAATGTATTTTTCAGTGTTCCAATTGCTAAGAAATCCCAAGACCAGTTTACATTCATAGGGCAGATAGTGGACTTTTCAAGTCCTGCCTCAGGGGTACTACATGCATTTGCCTATGTCGTAATCTGGTGGCATGTGACATGGCAAATTGAAACAGTCTACTGTCAAAATGTACCACTACACTGATGATCTGATGTTAACATCTGACTCAATGGAGGCATTAGAGGAGTCAGTAACTTCACTAACTGCCTATTTACAGGTGAAAGGATAGTCTATAAACCCATGGAAAGTACAAGGGCCAGAGCTATCAGTTAAATTCCTGGGTGTTGTCTGGTTGGGTAAGACCTTGCCCAGTGCAATCGTAGGTAAGGTCCAAGCATTCCTGGTTCCCACAACATCAAAGCGGCTGCAGGAGTTTTTGGGTATATTAGGATATTGGTGATTCCTCATACTATACTTAGTGCACCTGTTAAAACCTCTGTATCAGCTAACAAAAAAAGGCCCGGTGTGGGATTGGAGTAGAACAGAACAAGAAGCCTTCCATCAGGCAAAAATAGCTGTTAAACAGGCCCAGGCGCTAGGCATATTCCATTCAACCCCTCCAACCAAAGTAGATGTGCACGTAACTCAAGAAGGGCTCCACTGGGGGTTGTGGCAGTGCCAGAGTTCCACTGGGACGCTATTTGGGTTCTGGCTGCTGATTTGGTGTGGAGCAAAAGAAAGACAATATGGCTGAGAAGCAATACCTATTCTGCTCTGCAAGTGGTGAAACCAATAGACTACAGAGATCATTGTTAAAACAGCTTAGCCAGTTCAGGCGTGGGTAAAAGATCTAACCCACGTTCCTAAGATGGGGCTGGCCCAATCACAGATAGTGGTGTGCTGGGTCACTTGCCCTTATAATCCAACAGGAGCAGGCCTAATAGTAAGATACAGTGGGATCCTGAAGGCCGCTCTGAATGCAGATTCACAGTCCTTTCAGGGGTGGGCCAAGAGACTCCATGAAACCCTGTGGAACTTGCATGAGAGACCAAGGGATGGCAGACCCAGTGCTTTTTGAATGTTGCAGACAACTTGGGCCTCACTGCTAAGGATACAAATTACAGGCAAGGACAACCTCGCTCAAGTCACAAGTTGGCACCATGAATAATCTTCTGCTCCCTGCCCCTGATGACCTAGAGCCCAGAAAACACAAGGTAAAATGGCTTTGGAAGGTAAAGGTAGGGCCAAAATAGTGTGGTGTACTTTCATGTTGGGGGAGATTATTAGAGGTTGGGGGATCAGTAGGCCCTCCAGTAGTTCATACGTGGCCAATGGAGATAGTACTTGGCACCCCAATTTTCATTGCAAAAGGGGCATTAATCATGTCCATGTGCCTCCACCCCCCCACCCTTTGGTACTTGATACGGCAATCCATGTCCCAATACAAGCAGAGCTGTTGACTCAAGACTGAAACACAACCTGTATCCTACTGTGGTGGGCAGACTTACTCCTCCTTGTGCCTATTAAACATCTGTACTACTCCTCCTGAGGTTGTTAGGTTCACAGGACCACCGGTAGGAGCAACACTGTTCCAGCATGCTCCAATGTCCATGGGGAAACATTGTGACAGCCAGTGGTAGACAGCTGAACAACTGGGGAATGGCGAGTGTGAACCTGAAGTGCTACTGGTCCTTGAAGAAGATAGGCCTTCAGAAGGTACATCAAGTAGTGACCCAGCAGAACCTCAGAAAAGACTGTCACTAATTGCCTTTAGTGCCTTAACATCCTGTATCACATTGGGTATTGTACATACTTCACAATGTACATTGCATTTTTGGTTCACCAAAACAGCAGGAGCTCATGCTACCTACCTACCTAATCAATGGTGTGTTCGAGCTATGAAGGGGTGGAGTGCAGTGGAACTGCCAAGTCACAGCCTGAACCAAATGTTGAACACCAGGTGTGGTTAACCATGGAGATCAGGTGCAAGCAATGTACCTGAGTGACTGGAAGTGGGGGGAGGATAGAACTGTCCCTCTTCTCTCATTTAAGGGTTAGAAGCTGAGGGTGCTGTATCTTTTGAGATCATACTCCCTTTAAGCAGTTGGTAGTCATTGGAAGGGGTGAGTCAATTTGTCTTTTATTATTCTGTTCTGTAGTGCCTATATCCCAGGAAAAGGCTCTGTCATTGCCTTTGTTTACCCCACAGTAAGCTTATATAAAAACAATAGCAGGAATTCAGTAAGTGTCAAGACATGACAAATCTATTATGTGCTGCTGTATTTTCACTTTTTTCACTATTAAGCTATGTTATATGTATTTAAGAGATGGTACTGTCTGTTTTTTGTTAATTACATCTCTTGTCTTTTGTTCTGAAAAGCTCTTATTGAACTTATTACCTTTTCTTGCTTTTTTTTTTTCCTTTCTAGATCTTTACTTGTAGCAATCTTTGTTCCCATAAATGGTGGTGATGTTTAGGTTTTCTTTGGGATATTTGTTGGATTTCTTTCCAGACTATTAAAAATGAATAAAGAATACTTTTTAAAAATCAAAAGTTGGCAAAGCACTGAAGAAGAGTCTTCCCTGGAAACAATGATATTTATTCTGTGCTTTCCCTTTCTTTGCAGCTTTCTTCCATATTCATTCAGTTTTCTGAAAACTGGTATTATTTATAGAGCTAGCTTTCTAGAAAAGACAATAGGGCAGAACTGAATTTATACCACCTGAGGGCACTGTAATACTATTTCACTTTGTTATAAAGAAAAACTCAAAGGGGTAGAGTTTTAAACCATCCCTGTTCTTCTGCCTCTTTGGATTACTATCAAATTTCAAAATAAGTGTGATACTGAAGTAAATGAAAATCATTTCAAAGAGTAGTTGTAGTCAGGCCTCCTGGAAACTGGGCCATTTTTCTCTCATTCACCAATATTGTTCATTGTGCTTCCTGGGGGAAGAGTGTAATTTTAAATGCAGTGCTGTTTTCAATGAGCTGTTACCTGTGTGGCAGTGATTGGAGAGTACTTGGTTGTGCTGCAGGTCTAGACCCATTTGCTGCTCCTTGCCTGTATTGAAAAAAGTGCAGGGCTGATGTAAATGCATCAAATGATGCATTCTTGTGTGTGTATTGCTTTACTAGTGTTTGACAGTGAGAAACAGGAGGAGTGAACTGCTCCCCTATGCAGACACTATTTTGCTTACTTGCTCAGTCTTGCTAGGCTTACCTTCTGTCTCTTCCTACGCAATTTTCTCTTTATCTTCTCTTTATCTTTGAGTCATAGAATCATAGAATTACTCAGGTTGGAAAGGACCTCAAAGATCATCAAGTCCAACCGCAGTCTAACCATAGTACCCTCACTCTAACAACCCTCTGCTAAATCATATCTCTGAGCACCACATCCAAACGGCTCTTAAACACATCCAGGGATGGTGACTCAACCACCTCCCTGGGGAGCCCTATTCCAGTGCTTAACCACCCTTTCTGTAAAGAAGTCCTCTCTAGACATCTGATATCGATTGCCTTCCTGTTATTTTCCCTACTCTAGTGCATGGAGCAAGTTATCAAACATAGTTCAAATTAGAAGGGCAAGCATTTCTATGCCAAAAGGCAGATGGGTTTCTAGACTGACTGGTTGGTCAGTGTGCTCCTCTCCTTCAGTAAGGTCGTGACAGAACTCCTCTAATGCATATCCTTTTGAAAGTACACATCAGTGCCTTTTTGCTCAGTTTGTACCAGACAAAACAATTAAATCTTCATGTCAGAAACCTTGTAGTACTTGTAATTTTGTTAGAATAACCAAATGTGCTCTCACTAGGGGGAAAAAATACTAAGCTGATTCGCTAAACTAATGTGGGAGGCTCCCATAGCTGTAAAATGAGGAAGGAGGCCATCAAAACTGTCTTCAGCCAAACTGGCTTTCTAAAGCGTTCATGTGGTTCCATGATAGAATTTACTGGATTGATTTTTGTGCATTCAAACTGTGTTGCCACTCCAAGTGTTTAAGAGCAAGCTGTCAATGCAAGTGTTCAAAGGGCTTGTGACAAGCAGTTAGCACAGTCCTGAGTCATGAGCACTCAGTACTTTTTTAAACAGTTGCTTTAATGGTCCGTGAGTATGTTCAGAAATAATTTTATAGGTAACATTCTTCAGTGAACCAACTAGTCGTATCTGAATAATGCTCTAATTCATGTAGGCTATTTGGATTGACAAAGAAATGCCAATTTATTTTTTTTCTTACATATTTGAGTCTATAAGTGAACAAGCTCAGCTAATTTTCCCATGACAGAATTTCTTGGTAGTCCTATAGTGTACTCAGCAGTACGTGGTATAGACCACTACAGTGCAGTCAGCAGGAGTAGGGAGGTGATTGTCCCTCTGTACTTGACACTGTTGAGGCTGTACCTTGAGTGCTGTGCTCAGTTCTGGGCCCCTCACTACAAGAAAGTCATTGAGGTGATGAGTGTATCCAGAGAAGCTCAATGAAGCTGTGCGGGGTCTGGAGCACAGGGCTTATGGGGAGCAGCTGAGGAAACTGGGATTGTTCAGTCTAGAGAGGAGGAAGCTCACGAAGACCTCACTGCCCTTTACAGCTCCCTGAAAGGAGGTTGTGGCATGGCGGGGGTCGGCCTCTGCTCCCAGGTAACAGCAATAGGATGACAGGTGATGGTTTTGCTTTGTGCCGGGGCGGTTCAGATTGGACGTCTGGAAAAATTTCTTCTCCAAAGAGTGATCGGGTGCTGGCACAGCTGCCCAGGGAGGTGGTGGTGTCACCATCCCTGGGGGTGTTCAAGAATAGTGCAGATGTGGCACTGAGGGATGTGGTCAGTGGGCGTGGTGGGGATGGGTTGGGGTTGGACTTGGTGATCTTAGAGATCTTTTACACCTGTAATGATTCAATGATCCTATGAAGATATCCATGCTATCTAGAAATTTGTGCGTTCCATCTCGAGGACATGAGGTGAGACTTACATATAAGAATGCCCACTGCATAAGGCTTGCCAGTGCTTCAGTAGCTTTAGTAGTAGTAGTAATATTTTAATTAGCTTTGAATTTCTGTTACTTCAGTTCTTCACTTTGCCTCAGTGTAATTGGAAATTAGATTACATTATCAGTTATGAGGTTAAATATATTTTAAAAAAAAATTAAACTATAAACCCCGAATACACTTACAGGTAAAAATACTGTAGAAAACATGGAGAGAATATAATCACAAAAACAAGGCAGGAGACTAAGATTTAAGTCCTCCTAAGAGGAAGACAGTAGCCAGAGATGTACTTTCATGCTTACTAATAACAATACCTCAGCTTTTATCCCGATGTTTGTTGACATTGTGACAGATATTAGTACAAATGAAAGATCCAAATTATTTCACAAAGCTGTGGAGAACGGTAGCTGAGAATAGGAAACATGAAGATAAAGATGCAGCAGTATAAGAGTCCTGTATTCTTTCACCTTAGTTCTCAGCTTCAAAAAAAAGCTTTGAAGAAGAAAAAAAACGTGTTCCATAGAAAGACTGTTGAATGAAATGAATGTTAGTGCAACTTTTTCTAGTACATTTATTGATACGTGATTTGAGCCAGCACTTGTCCTGTGATGTCTTGTCAGCATGGAACGTTCTGCTCTAATTGTGCATTCTAACTTAGGGTCAGCACTGAAGTAGTCTGAAAGTTGAATTCAGCAATCCTTGAGTCCTTTCCCACTGGAAAATTTTCAATTTTAAAAACAGCCTTTTTAACAGTACTCTCTATATGTAAAATCACAAGGCTTAAATTTATTTAGATACAATCTAGTTTGCACTTTCTACTATCTTAAGTGACCAATACCTTTTTTTAACCTTGCTGGCACTAACTTTTCACTTGACGTTCAATTTGTCAAATGAATGATGACAGTAATCCTTTCTTCTGTACCATTTTCTTCACCTTTCCAAGTCATGTTTTTTTTTTTTTTTTTTCCCTGAGGTTAATCCCCCACCACTTCTTTGCTTTGTGTTCTATAATGATGAAAGATTAGATTTATTTCTGCTTATTAGAATATTTCTGAACAATTTTACATTCAATTAAGTTCAGATAAGCTGAACTGCAAGTACTACATGCATCTTGTAAGTTCTTATGTAGGACGTAAGGTCTATTTAACTGTTGATGGTACAGAAAAAATCTTTGTGCTCAAGTTTGCAAGGAACAAAGTGCTGGCTAACAAAATCTATCATTAAAACAGATGTTAAGTCTAAGGTTCAGTAGTTATAAGAAGGTATGGAAGGAGTTAAAAAGGACTTTCAGAGGCAGAAAATTAGAGTGACAAATCAGAGGAAGGCAAAGATCATGCATTCTTAAGGGAAAAAAGCCTGCTTTACCTACACTTGAAATATGTGAAATTATATCCTAACTTAGCCATAGAGCAGTATAGAGACGAAGGTGACAGTTATTAACTGCTACTTAGTGCATGCCTAAATTGTATGGAAAATGAAATGTCTTACTAGGTGTATGCTTACCCACTGTCATGTAGGAGGAACTTCTCTACAAGCATGCCAGTGTATGCAGGCCACTTCCAAACTAGAAGTCATAAGACATTAGTGCTAAATCAGATTAGTGTAATCTACTTAGGAGTCATGCATCAAGTTGCATAATGTGGGGAGCTTCTTCATGAGTTAAGCTTATATTGTGTTGGATCTCAGTCATGCCCTGTCCTTAGTGGCCATTTATCCGTGTTCATGGCACCTTCTGCTTTTTGTATCTCCTCATGATCCTACATGAGAATGATATGGTGGGATACAATACTTACAGAAGAATCAAGATAAGGCAGTGCTTTGTCACATTGCCTTTTGCTATGGTAAATTCACAGTTATCTCATCCTGCATCCCTGCATAAGAAAGCCTCATCTGTCAGTACACCCATTGCTTTTCTTTCCAAAGCAACCATTAAAACAGGTGTGATGGGATCTCATGCTTAGAGCATGCCGGACAATTTGTTTCAATTTAGAAATAATCCAGGTCTTTCTGCAAGCTTTTTACATGTGTTCTGAAGCTCTGCACATATGTGTATGTATATATGTTATATATATAACAGAAGTTATACATAACATATATATTCTGTTATAAACAACTTTTGTTCCATACCCTTCCTGCTCAAAATTAATGAGCTTTGTTTTCATAGAATCACTGAATGGTTAATGTTGCAAGGGACCTCCGAAGATCTTCTGGTCCAACCTCCTGCTCAAGCAGGGTCACCTGGAGCAGGGGACCCGGAATACTGAGCTTGCAGCCTCAAGCTTCTGTTTGTGAGGGGCAATGACACACATTGACAGCTGTGAAAATTATTACAAAAAGTGGAATGTTTGGTAAACAAGCTGGCTTGCAGAATTTAATGTTCCAAGGTATTTTTAGAAATATATGTGCAAGATGACAATTTGTTAGAACTAAACTAACAGCATTGTTCAGTAATTTTTAATGTAAATATAAACACACAGCATTCAAGAACCAGAAGATAGATATTTGTGTAGGTTTATCTGGCTTGCAAGATCTGTTTGCGGCAGTATGCGTAACATGTAATATTCCAGAAATAATCAGATAAAACCAGACAAGCAGAACACCTACTTTCACATGGTTGGCTTCCCCTTTGATAATCCTATCATAAATACTTTAAGAAGTCTGTAATGAATTCACCCAGCATGAAAAGAATATTTTTCTAATAATACAGGGGCTGTACTCAGGTGGACACGGGACTTCAATGAGTTCCCAAGTCAAACTCCTGCTGAAGATGTAACAAACAGAAACTACAGCACCTTCAGAGACCCCATAAGTATTCCTTTTATACAGACCACAGTGATTTCCATCCTGCTGTCTCATGGACTTCAGAGATGGAGTTTTATGGTTTTTTTTTTTTTTTTTTTTTTTTTTTAATGATGGGAATTAGATGATCTTTAAGGTCTGTAGGACTGTAAAAGGGGCAACAACCATACGTGTACCTAGAGAGGACACTTCATTATTCTCCACTGAAATTCTATGCTCAATTTTTTTGTGTGTGTGATTACCCCATTTCTGTTCTGAGAACGCAATTTCCAGTCCTTACTGCAGTTTGTGTGTGTGTACCTGAGTCAGCTGTGAGTTACAGCTACTTGAAGAACTATCAGAGCAAGTGCAGGATTTTGGTTATCTTTTAGATACCCAGGGCCCAGTTAACCATGAGCAGTTAAAAATGGTGCTGCTGTTATTAATGCCAGACCTAACAAGTATATCTATGTGCAAATTCAGTTTTCTGTTAGGCTTCAGACCATTGTGTTTTGTATGAATTGCTGAAGCCATATGCAGGTTTTGAAGTTCTTTTTACAACAGTCGCCATAGATGTTTCTGAACAGGCTGAATGTCTACAGCATTTATTTTTCGCTTCTGGATCACCTGACAAACTTTCTTCTCAGAGTTGTTTAATTTTCTGTATCTCTAAGAGAAGAATTCAGGAGTCTGGTCTTTGCACGCTGCTGTTTTCCTGAGGTCTGCAGGGGATAATCCACCCACAGTGAATTCTCTGGAAGCCTCAGGATGAGAAGGGCCTGCCTAATGCCATGCTTGGCATTAGTTTTATTTCAGTGATCTCAGGTCTTTTTTCCAAATTTCCCTGAGGACACGTTACAGATACCCTCTCAACAATTCTCCTCACCTGCCTGCTGTGTTTTCACTCTCTCTCCCTAAATTAAATCGTTGTAACATCTCCCTTCCAGAGGATTCTGACTGATAGGAATATGGCTAAATGTGAGCTTTGTCCTCTTAAGTGCCTGAAGCGGAGGCGTGTTATTTTTCCTAAGGATTTCCTTCCAGGATACTTAATGGATGGCATGGCTGAAGCTGACCTTCTGCACAGTTGTGTGTTCGTGATGCGGACTGCTTGGTGACGTATCCCTTTTGCTTCTCCATTTCTACTGTCTGCAACTGAGCATTCTTCTGTGTTCTCACCTCTCTGCTGTGCTGGCTCCTATGCTATCAGACTCGGGTGCACTTAGCTGCAATAAATTGATGGAAACTACTAATTGCATTTTGTTTTTGTTTTACCTTATACATGTAGCCTTTGGGAATGATATGTGAACATGGCAGACTTTGAAACAAAATTAACTACAATGGGCTTTCTTCTGTGTTTGTCAATTCGTTTGACTACAGAGCAAGTCAGCCAAATCCAGGAAGGAGACAGAAGAGGGTCATGTTTATCACTGTTGCTCAGTAATGGCTTAAAGCTTGGGCAAAGACACAGTGTTGAGCATTTGATTAGAAATTCCAAAGCCTTAGGAAGCTTGCAGCTCTGGATGAAAGCTGCTTTGCTTACTTTGTAGTGATTGGTCTGCTTTTAACCCCTCCAGGTAAGCGCTTTGTCACCTGAGTAAACAGCTTAGTTGGCTTTGCTTATGTTTTCTTGTTATACATTTTGTTGAATTGTTCTGTCAAGTTGTGAAATGCGACTAGGTTTTGTTTCTGTTTCGAGTGGGAATGTTACAGACAAGTGATGTTTACTTCAATGCACCACACTGAGTGTTTTCTTGCACTTCCTCCATAGTCTGAGACGTGTTGTCTTCCCATGTGTGGGCAGCCCGGAGCATGGCTGGCCCAGGTGGGTGTCTCCAGCAGGCTTCTGCCTCTTGGGTCAGAAAGTGGTCCCAGATGTCTCCTGTCCCTTATGCTTCCCACTGCTCCTCAACAGGCGAAGTCAGCACGTGCTGCCTATGCTGATGGAACGGCCAGGTAAGACTCCTTACTGCATCACAACCAGCTTTATGACTGCAATCTAGACATAGATTAATAATTAAATGCCTGACATCAAATGTTACAGAAATAAGAATCTAGAAGACTTATAAGTGTAATCATGCTCTAAAATCACTTAAGATGAGGACGAGGGTCTTGAATGTTGAGCTTTAAGCTCTGATGACACTCAGTCATGGAGAAGTTGTAATTTCTTTCTCATTGTTTCAGTAAATATAAATGTGATGCTGAATGCAAAGCTGCAGACTGTGTTTTGACTTTAATATCTTCAAATATTTGGTCTCAATCCATGTTTAGGGCAAATCCTATTTACTGTCTTCAGGGACTGCAAAATAGTGAAATGATTTTGATTTATCTAATAACAATTTTTTTTTTTTTAGCAATGGTATTTAAGGCTAAAGATTTTTACTGACATAATCCCCATTAAGTTGGTAGGACTGCTTGTATAATTCAGTTTTCTGAAAGAGGTTTTCAGAGTAGGAAAAAAAATACTTTTAGATGAGAACTATCATATGAGCAGTATTTTTCTGAAATACCAGGTGAACATAATGGACAACAATTTGCACAGATCATTTGGGTAATGCACAGTTTATGAAGAAAAACAATGAAGGCATTCTCTTGATCTTTATAACCACACACTCATCACTTTCAAAGCAAATTTACTATATTGCTTCTTAACAGCTATTTCTTCTGTTGAAGTTTTAACAGATTCATCATGTGAATGCACATGGGTGAAAAACATTCAAAAATATGTGAGAAACTCTTAGTGACATTCAGTCAGAACTGGTAGAACAATCATTGCCTTTTACTTCCTTGTTCTTACACAGTACCAAAGGAACTGAGTTTAACCATGCTTTGCAAAGCAGTCAGAACTTAAACAAAGCCTTACCTGCTCAGATGAGGCTCCAAACCGAAAGAGATCATTATCAGGTCCTAAGTAAGCGCAGCCTGCTAACAAGTTATTTCCTTTTCCTATGCTCAATATGCACTTAACTATTGGAATTAATTGCTTATTCTTCATTAATAGAAAATATTTTATTTAGCTAGCAGCTTTGTTATATGCTATCAATTAATGAAAATCCTGCAGTTATCCTGGTGCTTGTCCTAGAGAAGCACACTGGAAAAGACTGCTTTTTGATAACGACTTTTGCAGCAACTCTTGTATGTTTTGGCTTCATTTATAAAGTGTCTTCCTACAGAAGGTTCTGCTTCAGATTATGGGAATGTACTTGGACACGTCTTTATAATCTTACTATACTGCATAGAAGTAACATCTCTGCTCTCTGCTCCCACCCTTGGAGTAACAGTGAACCATTTCAGTAAAGTCAGGCAGCAGGAGGAGAATACTTACCTAAATTTCCTGAGGTTTAACTGAATGGAGAACTTAATGCCTATGCACGAGTTTCAACAGCTTCTAAAAGATGCAGGGTTTGTATTGATAGTAGATAAATGAGATTAACCAAAGCAGTTCTGATTAAATACAACTATGAAGTCTGCTGTGGGGTTTTTCAGGTGCTCTCCTCTACTTGTGTCATCTGATAATTAAGGTTTTTAGGTTTATAATGTGTAGTAATTGCTATGCATAAATTATAATTTCTGCTGAATTACTGGTTTAAAATAAATGCTTGTGAGTTGCCTTTAACTTCTGTTTGCATGTAAGCAATAGACGGGAAACTCCTGTACTGAAAACAGAAAAAAATGTGGCCTTACTGTATTCTTAAAAATACTACAGTGTATGTATGTGCTGAGTTCTTAAATTCTCATTAGAGATACGCCATTGGAACGGCATTATGAAATACAGCATATTGAAAAATTGTTATAAAGACAGCTAATGCCAAAAATCATGCATAGACCTCTCTTGCTGCTGTTTTGTTGTTGTTTTTGTTACATATTATTTTAAAAAAACCAAACAACTCTGAACTGGTAGGACTGATTTATGTTGGATGTTTAAAATCTTACTCTACTTTGAAGAGATCCCTTCAGTTTCTTACGGACCTTTTCCTTCCTTTGTGCTCCCTTACCCCCAGCCCAAGGTGCATTCACTCTCCAGCTTCTCTCCAGGCCACACAGCCTGCCCCTGCCCCTAGAGAGCCTGGCTTTTCTTTGCCAGCTCCTTCTGGTTTATATGGCAGCCCTTCTACAGCAGCAGCAGTGAGCTGTGCCGGCCATCAGCTCCTGTAGGTGTTCAGCATTCCTACTGCTGGGGCCTGGAGCAGCTCTCATACTTCACATGGAACTGCCTGGCAGGAAAGCTTGCCCATCCCAGGTTTCAAAGCAGTTTAAGAATATCTGCTGTCCCACCTGGGTAGTAATGCTTATCAACAAAATTAGAAAAAAGAATAGTGTACACTCTGTTCAATTCAAGCTTAAGATTGTTTCTCTCTACCCAGCTTACCTCCTGGCTACGCTCTTAGTTACAAACAGAAATGAAATGTACATCTATGCTGTCTCTGATAGTAGAATTTCTCCTAGTTTCTAAATACCACAGAACGCTAATTTGAAGCTTCGTTGCTGGGGCCATGAGTTATCCTGAGACATGAACGGGGTTAGAATGCAGTCTCCCTGCCAAGTTTACAGCTTCTATGGTAGTCCAGGATTAATCTTTTCAGGGGAGCCCTCCTTCAATCAGACAGGAGCTTCCACCTCTGCTGTGCTCCCAGTGGTGCAGACCTGGGGCAGATCACTCCACCCTCACTTCTAACAAAAGGAAAGCTTTGTTTTCACTGTGCTGGAGGTCAGGAAGTGGTCGAGCAAATGTTCTGTTTTTTTTCCCACAGAATAGGAATGATTTTATTTCAGCACTGCTGTTAGCTGCTACAGAAGGAGGGAACATGCATCTTCCATAGCTGGCTCCTATTACAAAAACGCAGCATCAGCTCCAGCTAGAGAGAGGCAGGAGACTGCCAGCAGAGAAGGACAGAAGGCACTCCAAGAGAGATTCCCTTGCGTATCCCTCTTCCCACATTGTTTCCTGGACTTTTACCAGAAAGCGGAAGCATGGAGAGTTAGTTTATATTTGGTTTCTCCTTCTAATCTTGAATATTCTTTACAGATTAAAAACTTCATTATTCTCCACCATTACTTTCACTAGCAAGGAGGAAAAAATGGATGTATTCAGAGCACTTGGAAATGAGTCGCTGTTGTCAAACTCCTCTGGTCCTGCTCGATGGGATCCCTTCCACCATCCCTTGGACTCCATCCAGACCTGGCACTTCAGGCTTGTGGCAGCAGTAATGTTCGTGGTGACCTCCCTGTCTCTTTCTGAGAACCTGGTTGTGATCCTGGTAACTTTTAAGTTCAAGCAGCTGAGACAACCTGTCAATTATGTTATAGTGAATTTATCTGTGGCCGATTTCCTGGTCTCTTTGACTGGTGGCACCATCAGCTTTTTAGCCAACCTAAAGGGCTATTTCTATATGGGGCACTGGGCTTGTGTACTGGAAGGATTTGCTGTCACATTTTTTGGTAAGCTTGATTTTTGTCTGTAGTAGTATCTTGTTTTCCTTCAGCTTCCTTCAGTGTGTTTCACTATCCTGCAGCTTCCTAAATCACTGACCTTGCATGCCTGTGAATGCACTGGATCTTTTCCAGTTATGTGTGTTCTGTGGAGGATCTCATATGAGTGAATGTGTATCACTGTTGCTGTCATATGTCAGCTTCTATACTGTTCTCTGAATATAGTTAATATAATGAGAAAAAAAATGCTAATAGAATAGCAATAGTTGTGGGGAAAACAATGTGATTTAAAAAAAACAAACAAACAAACCACTTCACTGTGTAGTTATTTTCCAGGTTTGTCTCTTGGTGTATGAATATGTGGTTAAGTGAGAGAAAGAGAGAGAAAACAAATAGCTGTTCTTAAACTATGGACAATGTTATGTCACTGAAACATGTCAACTGTCCTGCAACTGTTCTGAGGAGCCATGCCTGTGGTTGCCACCCCTCTCATTTGCTTCTTCCTGTGATTCTTTCTCTTGGCTTTGTTTTGCAAGGATGCAAAACATATTGAAGTACTCTAAAAGGGAAAATCAATCATCACCAGGTAGTTCACTTTGTAAATACACCTTTACAGGGTAAATAGAAAATCAGTTTAAAATGGAACATCTAATTACATCGACATAGAAGTTCATTCTTACCTCCCACAGGGCTTTTGTGTTGCTGCCAGCTGACATTTGGGTGCTGTTTCAGAAGCTGCATAGGAAAGCCATTCTTGAACTCTGTCACTTCTGTGTGTCAAACACACTGCTGATCCTCAGCTGAATAGGAATCCCGCTTTTGCTCTCAGGCTGATGAAGCTGCCCAGAGAAGTTATCTGTGGGAGATGATGGTACTGTGTCAGCTTGTGGCATGGAGGCATGTCCTATGGAGTAAGATCAGACTATTTCAAGATTTTGGTGACCAACAAGGTGATCTGTCCCAAATAAACTGATATTTTGATGTTGTGGGCAGCTGTCTGTAGGTTAGAGCTTATGACAGTCTGAAATACAACATTTTTTTGCAAAGATAATGTTTTGAAGATATACCTTCATTTGTTAGTTTGGAAGCTACACATAATGTGCAGTTTTTCAAAGTAAAACCTAGTGGAAAAAGCCATGTGAGCTAAGAGGTGGTTTTGATGATGATGCTTAGTTTTGTAGTCATTATACTAACAAACTGGACAAGTATGAAAATCTTGTGCTTTTAATAAAATATTAAAGCAACACACGTGATTTGCCCATCTTTTGAAAACCTGTATTGCTGAAAAAGGTTCCTGGTGTGGTAAGTAGGCAAATGTGGCCACTAGTTGCCCAGAGAAGTTCAACTGAAAAGTTCAAATGAAAAAGTTAAGAACCTAACTGGATGTAGTCCTGGGCACCCTGCTGGTAGATCCTGCTTGAGCCACGTCAGACTGGACTAGATGACCTCCAGAGATGCCTTCTAACCTAAATGATTCTGTGACTGCAGTGTGGTTTGCTTTTCAGTAAATCCATTTGATTTTGATGCTGTGTTTTTTACTGTAGGCATTGTGGCTCTCTGGTCTCTTGCTCTTTTGGCTTTTGAGCGGTACATTGTGATCTGCCGCCCACTGGGAAATACGTGCTTGAGAGGGAAGCATGCTGCCCAAGGTATTGCTTTTGTCTGGATCTTTTCCTTCATTTGGACTATTCCACCAACCATGGGTTGGAGCAGCTACACCACCAGTAAGATTGGAACTACCTGTGAGCCTAATTGGTAAGGTCATCCTTGCAGAGTATGGTAGAGTTTAAACTTGTATCTCATGACTTCTTAGGCACACAGTTCCAAAGGAAAGGGTTAAGGATGATGGTCTTCATTATATCTTTGTCTACCTCTTTTTTGGCAATCAAGAAAAATGTCCAGGGCTAAAAATAAATGTTTTCTAAACCATTTTCCTAAAAGGAGGAGCTTTAATCTCTAATGAAAGTAGCTGTTCCATATACTGGGGGTTTTGTTTGTTTGTTTGTTTGTATTTGCTTTGTTTGTTTGTTTTGGTTTTTTGTTTTTTGCGTTGGTTTTTTTTTTTTAATGAAT
>PPHD01000811.1:0-27500 GCA_002909625.1 Bambusicola thoracicus
AAGAGAAGGAAAGAGAAGGAAAGAGAAGGAAAGAGAAGGAAAGAAAGCATCTCTCATTGACTACTGAGTGTACCAAGATTTAATTGTCATCATAAACTCAGGTTAAATATTAGTGAGAACTGCCCAAAGGCAGTGAAAGTCAAGTACTGGAACTAGTCAAGAAGAGATGCTGAGAAATCCCCCTCACACCAAAAATCAGATCTGACAGCCACGGGTCAGGAACGACGCAGTACACTTGAGCTTTCTGGCCAGGTATGAATAAACACTGTTATCTGCAGCTCTCTGACACCTGCTGACAGACAGAGTGGTAACAAAAAGGAAAGCAGAGAACTCAAAGCAGAATCATTTTAACCTAAGGAGGACAAACACCCACACTTCTGCAGAGAGCGTTGTCCCCACCAGGTGCTCTGCAAAGGAGAATCAGCCCTGCCTTCCGTTTGTATTTTAGTACAAATTCCAGCTCTGCCAGCTGAATGACTTTTTCTGATGGCTGTTTTAGACACGCTCACAGACATAGCTCAGTTTCTCTACAGCTCCCATTCCACCTGGCATTAGACTTCATTGGTGTGACCGTGGATTCCTGTGTTTAAACAGACCTGTGAAGAGTTCTTTCTTCCATCTCGAGGCAGCCCAACAGGTCTGCCTTGTCTACACATTCTGCTGCCCTCAGTTCTTACACAGGATGGTGCAGAGGTTGACTCCTTCCCATTGTCTGCTCACCAAGTACAATGTACCACATCATGGTTTGAGTATGGCAGGATAGAACTTGCTTTAGGATTTGTTTTTATAATGGAAACTTAAAATATACGGTTGCAAATGTATCCATAGTTAATTCCTGGAGTTTAAGTCATTTTTTCAGATGACCTTAAAGAATTTGCACAAGTTCATAAAATGACACAGTAAAAACTTCCATCAGATACACAGAGAGACTACTTCCTATTTATAGCTGTATATTATGGAGACATCCATATCTTCCTAATCACAATCAAATTAAAATGCATTCTATACTGGCTTTTAGTTTTCCAAATTTGGGCACTTTTAGATTAGCACCATGAAATTACCTTGAAGTATATAAATATTTAAAGAAGGATAGTTTACCTTTTCTAGTGGGCGTATAATAAACAGTTTAACCATCATCTATATACAGACTGTTTTGTTCTCTGTCTAAAGAGACAATCACCTTTTATCCTTTTCCTTTTTTCTTCATTTCAGTGTTATTAGGAAACTATTCACAAGTGCAACCCTGAACAATACTATGCAGTAATTATGACTAGATGACAAAGAGATGTGAACAATTACTGAGCCCATTTTGAAACCCTACACTAATAAAGTCATTAGATGCTGCCCTTGCCATGAGCCTTCTAAAAGCTTCTGAAGTTACAAGAACACACGGCATTGTTCGTTAGGACAATTGCTGTTGGCAGAATGCAAACCTTGAGTTAAACCATGCTGCAAATTGATCTTGACATTCTGTTAAGACCGCCACTAAAATCAAAAGCAAAGGAGAAAAGGAGAAAATGAGCGGGTGGGATGTAATCATGGAACAGAAGGGTTCCCTCCTCACCTTCTTTCCTCTTCCTCCTCAAAACAAACCATACAGAAAATAACAAACTCGCCTGGTGTTTGTGAGCCTTTATTTTTAAAACATTAATTAGACTTTTGACCTGTTTTTATGGACTCACACCGTATTGCTATTAAAGTAAATTAAATATTACAAAAAACACTAGATAAGGTTTTCACACTGTTCTGTGAAACCTGTTAAGGATTTGATACCCAAAGAACAAGTCAACAGTTTTGCAAGCAACATACACAGCATCTATGGCCACTCATCAGGAGGCAGTGAGAAATTAACTTGCCAAGCCCTGCACTGTCAGACCCCACACCTGCAATATATTTGCTGAAAGATCTAATAGGATTGGGGAGCTAGAGCAGTACGGTCAACTGGTCTTCATCCAGGCATGCATCATTCAGTAGGTTAGTATCAAGGGTCAGCAGCTGTGAATATGGCTAATTACTTGATGACGGAAATTGCAGGTGAAGACAACCTGCTGCTGAGAAGCACTTTGGCCAATTAAGTCTTTCCTAAGCTTAAGTAAAATGAAAAACTATCATTTGAACATTAAAACTAACAAGTACCTGTCATCAGAGCTGAGAAGAGTTGGCAACACTTTGAAATACAGCACCCAAGGGCAAAGACAGCAAAAGCTGAAAAGCTGCTTCCGACATTTGAGGTACTGTTTTATGGTTTGGGCAGTGCTTTGCTTGGCAAACATTATGTACTTTGGAAACCTGTTAATATTATGCATAAGCTGTATTTGTAAATGCTGTGTGTACAAGCATAAAAGCATGTGTGCAGGCGTAGGTATACATGCATTTATGAATATTCATTACATACATATATTTGTACCCAGCACATGTATTACGTTAATATATATTAATGAATTAACAAAAGTAGTTACACATGTGCTTGCACACATATATACACACATACACCTGCTATACACACACAAACACAGAGTTATTTCCTAATAACGGTGTTGAGACAACGCTTTGAAGACCTAAGATGCCAGAACTACAGCTGCTCATGTCTGGCACTGCAGCTGAGCTCTCCCAGAAATACTCTGGAAACTCAATGAAGTACTCAGCCCACGCAATGCCACAATGCAGCTGGTGAGCTGCCGCAGCCTGGCTCATAAGTAGGGCCAGAACTGTCCGTGCTACTACAGGCAGGCACTACTAATACTACTGCAGACACTACTACTACCTCTTCTAACTGCATTTCTGCTGCTTGAGAGTGGCACAGTAGCAAATCTTCACAAGGCAAGCCAAAGAGTGATTGTTAAGCTCAAGGTTCATCCCAACTTGAACAGAATACAAGAAGAATGTAAAAGTTATACCTATAGCTTACTCTTTTCACTTAAATACTTCTAAAGAAGTCCATCTACAGTACTTAAAACCTGTCTCACTACTCACACTGAAGTGTTGCTAATTATGATTACAAATAAAGTGTACATGATCCCTCCTGCTTTCCCATGCTAGCTTGGCTCTACCTACAAGCACTAACACCACTCTATCAGTACCAGTAAGTAGCATCTGGGTTATATTAATTTGCAGAAAACATGAAAAAAAACTGTTCCTCTTGTTTTCTCACCCTTCAAACAAAGCTACCTACAACCGTTTTTGTGGGGAAACAGAACAGAGTACTTCAAGACCACTGTCATTGTGCCACATAAAGAAGAGTAGTAACTAAACAGAGGTACTGAACATTTATTTATGGGAATGCCTACGATGCATTGGCACTCTCCAAAGCGGGACAGAAGCATCATACACCCTCTAAAGAAATCACAAGAGTAGGATGTGACACTAAACACAAATGAGAAATTATTCCAATTCAAGCCAGCCTGCCTTGTTCACCCCTTAGTATTTTTTTGACCTCACTGTTAATATGACAGTTTCTTTGTTGTTGTTAAAAGAAAGCAAAAAAATGAAGGCTTAAAAACCCTATCGTACTACACAATCGGTGACTAGGTTCATTGAGAACAGCTATAAAGACTTAAACAAGCCCTTTATTTTGTGTTTTAAGAAGTGTCATAAGGAGTTAATAGGACACAGCTGTACAGGCTCTTTCTAATAAGCAGCTTCTGTCGCTTTGGTCACCACAGGTGTCTCTGTAACCTGCAAACTCTTATTACTAGTGTATCAAAGTTGTGCTACTTAATAGATTTCTTTAGTAAAACACAACAAAGCAATTACATGGCTGTTGATCGTCAGTCATAAAAAAACCCTCAAACACAGTTTTTCAAAAGAAACTACATTGCAATTTTTTGTCATTGTAAAATAAAAGAAACTAGAGAATTAAATAGAAAACCAAACAATAGAACAGCAGGTAGTCAGCTGAACTTAGCCACTACAGATGGTTTAGAAATAGTGTTTCCTTCTACACCAAGTTGTGGGATAAAAGAAAAGGAGGAGGCTCCTTACTGCCAATGAATGGCAATACCAAAAGACTTAAGCAAGTTTCCCGTCCGTGTATTTGGGCCCATGAAAGACCTTAGATGTTTCTTCTTCCTCTCTCTCCCTTTCCTGTTTGTTTTTTTTCCCAACAATCTTTAACTTTCTCTAGAATAAATTGAACTAGGATCATAACCACCGATTCATACAGTCACAAAACGCAGAAATGAGGAGTTCCTATGAAACATAAGTGTCATTTATAAAGCATGCTGTTAGACAAGGAGATTGTTCTGTTCTCCCTTGTCAACTTAAGGTAAAGAAATATTAACTATAAGTTAAATATTTAAGAATACGAATGCATGAATGTTATATTGCAATAGCCCATTTCTAGCAAGTCACAAGGAAAATAAACAAACATACACTTTTAATTATTCATTAATCAATGTAATTGTGTAAAAAAATTGCATCTTTATCCAAGGCCAAAGGACTGCTGCATCTTTTGTTCCCATGACAGAATAATTGTCACAATACAGTAATATACGTGAAGAGTTATCCAAGAAGCCTTCTGTGTAAGCAGTGGTGATGAAAGAGCAGCCAAGTCAGAAAACCAGACAGGTCCAATTTCTAGAAATAGTCATAAAATTGGTATTTTCAATAGTTTATTACCAACTAATAAATAACTAAAGGAGAGAAATGCATTAAGTTATGAAAATTTGTTGGTAACACCCACAAATAAGTAGAAGGAAGTGTAATCTACAATGTTTTAGCTCCTTTACACAACAGTAGCGTGATGGCCTAAGATACAGGTCACTTTTTCATTTACAGTTTGTATTAAGACTTCTTCAAGCATCTAAACACTACCAATGGAATGTTCTGGAAGCAACTTGGAGTTCAAAAAAAATCTGTACCATTTGTAAGCTTTAATTTCTTTTTATAATGTTTTTAATTTTTATTTACCAAATTAATGTTATTTTTACATAAAGCAAGACTTCCACTAGTAAAATTAGTTATTCCAAAGCAGTACCCAGACAGTCCCTACATATGTAGTACAGTGCAGTATATACCCACACTACAATTCAGAGGCTTGAAGAAATAGTTCCAGCATTATGTTTGCAGAACAGATTCTGAAACAATAAAAGGAACTGATTTATTGAACTATTTTTCACATTCAGGAATAAGAAGACAATTTGTAATGGCAACAAGGGAGGTTCAATTCCCAGTGCGTATCAGACAGCACAATTCCATTGATCAGCTATGAACAAGCAAGTTTTTAATTCAAATAAATACCAAGCAACAAGACATTTGATACACAGAGATGACACAGAGATAAGCTTCCTCACTTACAGTCCAAAGAGCCTTACCTTGCTCTGTTTGCTTCTTTTGTCATGTCCCACGCCCAGGTTATGAAGTTCTGACTCAGATATGAGACAATAGATTCAGCACACAGCATTTGTGAGCAGAAGACGTTGGTTAGGACGCTTTCGTCATGGTGGAGGTAGATAGCAAGAAGCTTTCTCTGCAAAGACATGAGGAAAGATTGAACAGAGAAAATCCCCTAACTGTTCAGTAAAATAAAATTACTGCTGCAGATTTGCACATCAGTACACCCAATGGCATTTACTGAAGGTGCTGAATATCTCCAAAAAAAACCTCTAAAAAAACCCAACAGATTTCAAGGCAAATTGTCCATCCCTCCTCCTAGTACTTTTATTTCAGGTACCACAATGTATACTTTGAACATGGAAAACAACAACATTTCAACACAAAAGCAAAAATTTCATTAAAAGACTTAGCTTAAAAAATGTGTGAACTTTTTTGGCTTGCTGCCCAATGAAGACAATAAAGGTAACACTTGGAACAATTGAATGGAGCAATGAAGACACCCCTTAACACAGCAGAGTCTAAGATTCTAAACAAATGCAATTATACACAACCTTAAAAATGACAGTGTGTTATTATCATCCCATCTATAGCCAAACAAAAGAGGAAATCAAGTAACTGCAGAGCCATCCACGGTCCCAAGGCCTGTAATGCTGCATGCTGGATGTTTTGGCAGCTCTCCATGCAGTCATACGGTGTGGGGAGGCCTAAGGCACATCCACCTCTCACTTACTCTATAAGTCAACATGTGGTCAAAGGCCACACACCAGTCTGCCTGGCTAGGTCTCTTGTGGAGTTGAGGAGGAAGGTATCTGTCTCAGCACTGCAAACTTGTAGGACAGGTAAAGAAAGCAGCTTCAGAATCACAGAATATCCCCTTCCCTGGGCTGACCAAACCAAGGGACCACAGCTGCTCTGACAAGCCATGACCTCTACAGATGGGTAACAGATCAAATGAGAGAATTCCACTCTGCATTTCTGAGTTCTGATATATCTCATCATAGTTGCTATGTATATCTAAGACTAGATGCTGAAGATGGTGTTTGTCTCTCTCAAAACCAGAGAAACTTTGCCTTATTTTTCTGAAATCCCATCAAGTAATATTTGAACATCACAGGCGGCAGCATACAGATGTGCTGTGTCCCCATGATACTCTCTGGAAACAGTCTATATGAACACAAGACAAGAACACAAATTTAGAAAAATACAGGAAAACTATAAACTAGTAAAGGATCGCGATCCCATATGTGGTAATCGATCAATTACAAATAGTACTCAGAAAATAACAAAGTTCCACTCATAACCACCACCATATTTTAAAATCTTACTTGATAATAGTTTCTTAGACCACATACTGAATGGTATTTTCGGACTTTTATTTAAAGGTCATTTGAAATATCTTCGTTATAAGTAAGACTGATATGGCAAAACACGGGAGGCAATTTTGAGACAAATTTTCTATTAAAAAAAAAATTGAAAGCTACAACCTCAAAGACTAGCTTTGGATAAAACCTGATGACTGTTTATAAAAAGAAGAATACATTTGAACATTAGACTTTGGGAAAAGGATTAGTAATTTGCATTAATGTTTGTCCAATTTAATTTAAATGTTCTTCAGAACCAAGTACACATGTGCCAAGAAGGGCCATTAATGAGCCCAACATGCAGAGATCCGTATAAGAGCAGCCAACAATGTTGACTGAAACTAAACTTGAAAATCCAGGGCACTAATGCGCAATATCAAGCAATAAAACAGCACTTCTGTGGTGATATTTAATTTAAAAAGAAGAAAGAGGCAGGGGAAGATCAGGCACTGTCTGTTTCTGAGGATCAGCCATTCTGCATTTCAAAGCGTCGATCCCTGCAATATCCAGGTTACTGTGCTAGAATCTCGACTATTATATAGCACTTGTAAGAGAGGGAGGGCAAAGATGTGTTTACTCAGTGATTAGGGCCTTAGAATAAGCCTCTAGCTCCTAGAGAGACAGCTCACCACTTATTCATTTGGACCAATTCACAAAGCCTAGAAAGATTAAACATCCATGCTGAGAAGACAAGCGAATGCAGACGGTGAAAAAGAAATAAAAATTCTTTAAAAACTCTGAGATGACTTCATTATTTTTTCCACAAGGAAACTTTAGGAAAGTGTTTAGTTAGAGAAAAACCCATATTGACCTCTCTCTAAACCCTTAATCTTTCCTTTGTGGTGGCGCTGCTTTGTGGTAAGCGGATGGCTTTGCTCTCCTCTTTTCACGGGGAGCGGGTGGAAAAAAAGGCTCTTGAGAAACACTTTTAGTTCCAAAGAAACAACCCCATGAAACTGTTAAATATGAGATTCCCTACAACTGAATGTTTCAAAATATGTACAGTTTTAGGTTCAAAGATTTAGGGACCAATTTTAGTAAACAAAACAGGCGCATTCACAATAGATGTTTACACTGAGCTACTTTACAAGTGAATGTAATTTGTGTTACACCAGTAAGCCTTGTCAGGCAAAGACGAAACTCCATCACATATAAAGATTGTACTCGTGTCTGATAATGTGTCCAAAAAGTTAAGGCTGGGCACAGGCACAGAGCTAAGACCAGTGAAAGGTGGGAGCAGGAGGAACAGAGCACTGAAACGTCATTGTGAAAAACCTCAGTGGAAGGTATTTTGTTCTTAAAAAATGTGTTATTGCAAAAGGCTTGGAATTGATTTTCGGAAGGGGAAAGAGGCTTTTCTTTTTAACCCATGGTAATAAATATTTGTAAGGAGATTTTTGTCGACTTTTGAAAAAAAAATCAGAGTAAACTCTAAGATTTTAAGGGGACTAATGTAGGGAATTTGTTAGTCAATACAAATAAAATGGGCTTACTAAACTGTTGGACAGTCCTGACTTCCAGAAAAGAAGCCTATTAATGCAGCACCAGTCTGCCCTGTGTTGGGTTTCTCAAAAAAATAGGGACTTGTGGGTTACATACAGAGCACAATTTTTTTCCCTTGGTGAAAAGTTATTGTTAGTCCTCAGGTGTGGCATACTGAAAAGGTTTTACATACAAAATATCTGATGGACTTTAAGAGTTAAGCCGTCAAGAGATTTATTTTTCAGCAATACTGCCATAATACTGTCAGCCAAATCATAGTTACCTCCAGGTTATATGTAGTATAATAATGGACCTATCTGCACATCTTTAAGCCTTTCAAGTGTACAGATGATTCACCTATGTAACGTGATCTTGGAGATCACATGACCAGCTTTCCTGGGCAACACTACTTTATCAAAGGCCAGTTTTTTACCTAAGCAAAATGCACCTTCTGCAATACACATTAAAACGTACTCTACTTTGAGAAAGGATCAAAGCATGAATAAGGCAGACAGAGATTTATTTATGGTAAGTCTTGTCTCCGTATCACACAGAACAGAACCTGCTGAAGCCAGCTTTTAGTGCTGTGAAGACAGTCACAGCTAAACTGTACCCCTGCATGTTCCTACTGCGATGATTCCTCTAGTCTATTGATCTTGTCTTTTGCATTATACATGGCATAGGACATCCCCAAATAAGTTCCAAATTTAATTTTCTATCGTTCAGTAAAACCATCAGTAAAGAAAAACCCACGTTATACAGGGAAAGCTGTTCTGGTGGCTAACCACTCTCCCAGGTAAAGGTGTGTTTTATTTCAGGCCTGATTTAGTCTACTTTCACATTCCAACTATTTAATCCTATTACACTGTTCTGTTTCAATCGATTGAACTTGTAGTGATAGCTTACACAACACAAAGAATAAGAAGTAATTAAAAACAAATTTAAATATGAACTACAAATTATAAACTTCGAAAGAGGAGAAAGTGTAAAGTCTGGCAGACAATTTCAATAAAGGTGAATATCAAGACTATTGAAGAGATATCCGTTCCCAGCACTGACCTTTCTGATACAAACAACGAAGCAGAATAAAGGGTGTGCAGGCACACAATGAGATTACAAAGCTGGTATGCTGTAGCAAAAATTTCTAAATGGTAATTATCCACCAGTTCAGAATTAACTTAAGGATGAAAGGACAGAACTGCTAACAAATACATCAGGGTAGATTGGAAAGTATGAATGAATTTTAAGCGCAGAGGCTGGTGCTTCCTTAGCACAGACAACCTCAAGAGGGGCTACCTTCAAGGGTCCTAATGGTAAACATGCACTTCATTAGCTGAAATAATGAGGGACATCTTTTTGAATACCACAGATAAAAATTATACAGCAGAAAACTCCATATGAAGGAATATTCAAGCTAAAACCAAAATAAAATAGAAGAATTTAAAAAAGAAAGGAAAAAAAGGCTTTATTTGAACATGCCAAATCACAGAAAGAGCATACTTTCTTCTAGGTATTCAGGAAATTAAGTACTCATATGTGAGAGGAATGGTTCTGCCACTAAATTGAACCTAGACGACAGAATTCAAAGAGAAGAAAAACACGGTTCATTTTCAGTCTACAGGAGTATATATTGAGGTGACAATACCAATCTGTGCTAAGAGAGATGTTTCACATATTTATTAAAAGTCAGTGGACAGAAAGGTTGAGAGAGGGGCAGGAGGTGATCTAACAGAGGTATATAAAGATAAGAGCTACTGAAAAGGCAAAGCAGATGTCTTTATCCTTTCTCAAAAGAGTAGCAACCACCTATAAAATGAAAAGGTAAACAAAATTCAATATAAAAATACTTCAGTATTATCCAAGTAAATAGCTTAGTGAGACTCAATAGCGAGATCAAGATCTTGTATTAATGAGAATACAACTGTAAGTTAAGATAAAATCCTGATGCTTTAGAACACAACGCACCCATAAACTGCTTTCACTTGTAAAGAAACCTCCTGCAAACATCTTGTTTAAAATTATCCACTATAAATCTCCCCAACAAGATCTATTCACACAGTAGATCTCATCATGAGATCTATTTCTTGTGAAAGAATTTTAACACAATCTGTGTTTAAAAATACATGTTCTGACATAAACTGTTTCCCAAAAAAAGCCTTCCACCTCACGTGTAACGGAGCATTTTGGAGAGAAAAAGTATCCACAACGCACATTAAGAACATGTTGATGGCTGTTTAAATGCACCTCAACTGCAGAGTGCACCTTCTGGACAGCATGGAGATTTTGTCACGAAAGGGCTGAGATCTCTGAGCACTCAGGCTGCCAAGTGCTCTCAAATTAAATCAGTTTGAAGCGGTTTTCATTAAGATGGATTGAGTGTGGCATCGTGAGAAACACTCTATCAAATGTAGTGTTTTACTTAGTGATTAAGTATATACCAGTTGATGAAGCTACCCAAATCCTTGGTAATCCCAGCACTCCAATAAACATTTAATGAGTATATAAGTTCAAAAAGCCTAGCAGAGGATTTAAACGTTCAATCTTGTTTTTATTTACTCTTGGAACTCAATTTCTCACTTCAAGTGAAGAATGTTGGTGCCTGAAGCTCATCTGTTGCCCTGGTAAAATTAAGTGTCCTCCATAGTATAAACTAGAAGACGAGACGCTCAGTCCTATCTTCTCTTAAGTTTTTTTTTATACTGATATAACTATTCCATTAAGAACTGCAATTATAAAAATATACAATAAGGCATGTCCCTTTCCTCACTTAAGAACTCCACAAGGCAGTACTGAAAACACTTCTTTGTAATGGGAAAAATTCAGTAAAAATAAATGGGGTTTATCCCTTCTCATATCTGTGCTTTAAATCAGAATGTTACAATCAAAACAATGACATTTCACAGGGTTGATGGGGAGAGGGGTTAAAGGCTTCTAAAAATTCAGGCAATATTTGC
Organism: Bambusicola thoracicus; assembly: GCA_002909625.1. Taxonomy (NCBI): domain Eukaryota; kingdom Metazoa; phylum Chordata; class Aves; order Galliformes; family Phasianidae; genus Bambusicola; species Bambusicola thoracicus. Next base: position 11,132 of record PPHD01000811.1, read on the forward strand.
AAGAAACATTTCGAGAAAACAATACTTTCCTAATTGCATTACTTCATTCTGATGAGCATCTAGTCCAAATACATAAAAGTGTTAGAAATGAGAGGTGACGTGAATTTCAGATGTGCCATGTAAGTAGTGAAGTAATGAAGTACTTCGTACTTAAATTACTGCACTGCATTACTACCAGATTTGTGGGTATATTTATGAAAGTTCCTAATGAGTTTTACATTTAATGAGATTAACACTTCACCACTGAGTTACTGTGTGTACATTTATGTTCCAAAATTCAGATACAGACAGGAAAGCATTCGCTAAATTTAGAGTGTGAGAATATAGTGTCCGTAACGTGCCAAGTTAGCGTTAATTTAAGCTACACAGGGCATGCTTATCGTAACATCCCCTAAAACAACAGAGCTGCTCCTTCCAATATGAATGACCTCAGGGAGCCCAAACATACTTCGTTTTAAAATTAAATATCTATCAGGACGACAAAAAATAAATTGAAACAGCATAACCTTCATGTTTGTGTTTTAGCTTTATCTACGACTGATTATGCAGGGCTTTGGGTTTCTCCTTAGCGAATTCAAGTCACCAAAACTTAAATAAACTGTTCTCATTCTAATTTTATTAAAATACTGATTTTACAAGTGTGCACAGAATAACAGAAACTTGAGATGTCTGGTTGGTTGGACAGAAAACCTAAATAACCAATACTGAGCACTGGAATTCACTTGGCAGATAAAGGCTGTACAAAAGAAAAAAGAAAGAAAGGAGTGTATTTCAAAAACCTTTCACTTTAAATTTACAATTTCATTAGCCATCCTTCAAGCGAGTTACCAGTGTGCTGCGTTGAACTTGTCAAACAAAAGATTCCCAGCCAGTGTTACGTGAGGACACAAAAAGGAAAAGGCAGAGAATTAGAAAAGAGAGAGAAACCCCTATGCCCACAGTAACTGATCACTACGATCACTAAAGGACTCCAGTAAAAATACAGCCAAATAATCACAAAGAATGAGGTATTCAGGGCAATTTCAATAACAATCAGAGTAAATATTTTGGTCAATCAACTGTATAACTCTTCACAAACAATATAAGCAAGGTACTGCAAAATAGTTTACCTTCTTAAGATAAAGATAAAACATCTGCAGTGATCTCCATTTTTCTCCTAAATGAAATCAAGTAACTTTAGTACACACTTACATCTCTAGCTTTCCCATAGAAGGCTTCTTGAAAAGCAGCCTCTAATGATCCAATAAAATAAACAGGATGGCAATCACCGTATCTATTTGAGACAGAATTTTCCATTAATAAAAGTTATGACAATAATTTCAACATTCTGACTCTTCATATATTCTGTAACTACAATGCATTGGCTAAAGCATTAGAAGGATGAAGTACGACACTTCTAAACTTTTCCCCTCTCTCCTTTACAGGCCATCTGCCCACCAGCACTCAGAAGCTTCAAATAACTAAGTGCTGCCTTACAAATACAAGAATTTTCTGCTTATATGCATAGACACCCAAAGTCCCATGCATTTTTTCAGTGATAACTTAATTCTTCATTATATTCTTAAAGGCCAATTGAAGTCGATTCTTTAAGTACACATTCATTCATCTCATTTATTTAAAACAACCATTCATCACATAGAGTCAAAACAGAAAGCATTCTGTTTGTAGAATATTATGTTGCAACCTCTACTTTTGTTTATTAAATATGGTTTAACATTCAAGATTTAGTGATACAAAGTTTTTTTTTAAGAAAGAAGCTTTTTATTATTAAAAGCAATGATTTATATAGCGATTTCATTAATGATAAAACTACAGCAGCTCTGTAGAAACTCTTCATTACTAATCAGCCTTAGTCTTCTTGTTTTTGCATATTAAATTAGAATACATAATCAGATTCTTTATCATCCTTCTAGACATCTACATAATTAACTAATGATATTAATTGATGGCAAATTAAATAAAGCAAGAATCTGTCACTCTGACTTAGACCAAGAAATAGCCTATTTCGGAAACAGTTCAAAGTTAACCTTAAATTAAATTAGATATGGATGCTCACATGTCTGTGATTATGCAAGAAAATATCTACATATGGTTTATTTTTATTTTCATTATTTAAAAAATTTACTCTGCTTGTAACAAGAATTATGCTATTGTAAGGTTAAGTTTACCTTGAAGAAAACTCTGCTGTAAATTGCAATAAGGCATCTCCTTCATTTTCAGCATTTTCTGGCACTTAAAAAAAAAAGATTAAAAAGATTGAATGCAACCTTATGGAAACAGACTTTAATATGCACACTCACTTTGCTTCATGGATTTTTTATGTTGACGGCTTACTGAAGAGGTTACTGAGAGACCATATAAATTTCATGAAAGACTACAAACCTCCGGAAAGACATGGAATTTCCAGACACACTCATGAATATATTCAGCCTTTCCAAACAGTAAAATCCTCAGGTCCAGTGTAATGTGATATATCACTTGTTCAAAGTTAACATTCTGGACTTACTTTAATACATTAAAATGAAAAGACTGACTTGAAAGCCTTGACTCATGGCATTTCTGGTGACTTTCTTCTTCTTTAAAAAAGAACTTTCTAAGCATAATGTGAAAAAGTTTCACGTGTTACTACAGTGTCAGAAATTTGCTATCAAAAACATTCAAGGTAATAATACCAATGGAGGCCTAAAAAAATCGGGTATATGCAGATAGCGTAAAGGAAGTAGGTGACTGTTCCTGCTCAATCCTATTCATAATCTAAAGACAAATAATCACTGAAAAACCTACTAAATGTATTCAGGCAAAAATATTTATCCCCATAAGATGCCAAAACTAAAATCTGCAGAATGCTCAAGAGTTCAATCTAAGTCTCTGCAGGTACATTAGGTTATATATCACTATTTCTCAGAATTAAATCATCATCATTCAGCTACAAGCTAAAGTAACGAGGTTAAGAAGAAACTTCCTCCGCAAGAAGATATGTTCATTGCTGCCAATTACGTTTTTAGTATTTTCATTTAACGCATCCAACAGACATGAGACTTGCACAATTCTAATGGCCCTATTGAAAAAACATTTCTTGTTTCTTACTGTGCAGACCCACGGCACCTCTCTGCATTCACTAGTGCTGTACAATTACCAGTTAATCAGCAATTAACTTTCAACTCTTACTCATTGGCGACTTCCTCAAGGCAGATGATGCTACCCCAAACATTTCTCCATCATCAACTCCAAACTCTGTAGCATCTTCAAAGTCATCTCCATCGCTGTCACTAACCATGTGAACGTCAGTGCATTGCTGTTTAGAAACAAAAATCAAAATCCACCATCAACGCCTATTACAGACATTGTCTTCAGTGAAATTCAATGCAAATACTGAAATATACTTCCATGTTTCTATGAAACACTTGATATACTGTATTTCATTTTCCTATCTTATACAACATTATCAGACTGCTTTTTGTAAATAAGATTTAATTTTCACCAGAGGTACTGTTGACAGAGCATTATGTGAGAAAATGCATTATTCTAACTAAGGAGTTGGAACTGCATACAAAATGTTGAGAAGAGTTAAGCCTATTTTATCTCAGGTTCGTATTCTTTTTTCCCCATCTAAAGGTACTACAGGTGGTTTAACTGAACAAGTAAGACTGAGAAAGAAACACTAAATCAACCACTAACTTCTCATACCCAGACACAATCTACTCCAGCTCTACTTTCTTCCTAGAGCGTACTTTTAAGTTAAGATGTTCTTACCTCCTCTGACTGTTCCCTTGTTTGTACAGGTGAAGATCTTCTTCCAACTGTAAGTCGATGGCAAGGAAAGCTCACTCCTGATACAGCTAGAGTCATCTACAAAAAAAGCAACAAACATGTATTAGAGCTACAGACTCAGCTGAAAGGGGATGTGTGTGTGTGTGTGTGTGGTGGTTTTTTGTTTGTTTGTTAACATTGCATAACAACATTCAAAGAAACAACTATTATTGTACAGACTCTGTGAATATACTGCAGTATTTCTGCTAGGCGTGGAGCTCTAAGACTTATTTTCACCTGCAGATGAAGCTGCTAAATAAAACTTCAGGATTTGCAAGGTTTTATTGCTGTTCTTACATCAGCTATATAAAATCTTGAGGAACTGCTGCATGGGCAGCAAGAGAAGGTGCTTATTGGGAAAAGGACAGTTGACAGTAACTATCTGCACATTTTATAACAAAACAGTTTTAAAGTTATATATGCATAAAGATTCAAAACAAACTAAATGAAACTGCAGACTCAAAACTGCCTTGAATCATTCCTTTTTCCTAAGTCAGAACAGAACAGTATCTGTCAAACCTGAAACAATGACAGGCACTGATTCAATGAAATGAAAACAAATCATCTTGAAAAAAAAAATCAATTTGATTAACTGGAAAAAAAAAAACAAAAAAAACCATGAAGCCAGATTTCTCATATAAAGAAGAACAGACACAAGACCAGTAACACTTATGAAATTGTGTCAGTACAGACACAATAGATGCCCATTAATGCCAGCAGAAACAGCACTTTAGCCTACTGTTGATAGACATTGGACACAGCCTGGTGCTCTCTTCTGGAAAGCTCACCAGCACTCTCGCTGTAGATGTGATGACCAGAGAGGATCCTCAAGAGCACCTAAGCCCTATCTTGATAACATGTGGGGTAAACTTTCAATGCGAATAGCTCTTAAGTTAATACAGCTAATTCATTTCAGCAACAAATCCTATTTTTTGTGGAATCTGAACCTGACAAAACATTTGATTCTGTACAATTCTCAGTGACTCTTAGAAAGACAGTTCTGGTTGTGCCTTCAAAACATTGCTTCTAGCTAATGGGTCCTTCAGAAAAAAAAAATACCTAAAGGACAGATTTTCCAGATCCACTCAAAATTACTGCTGTTTCAGAGGGGCAGAGGATGGGTGACTTACGCTCTGCATTTCAGAACTACAGCACTCTCCTAATTAGAGTGTAAAAACCTTAAGGTAAATTACATTTCAATCACCCTTAACAAAAACCCAAGAATAAATCATAAGCCTTAAACTTCATTTACTGCCATGAGCACTGGAGATACCCCATTTATTTTTATACATAATTCAGAATGACTTTATCACTTGTCCGCTAGAACTCCCAAAGATCTAATTTGCGGCAGGCTGATTAAGCAGGCTGGTTACCAAATGAATGTTAACCTGTCTGAACTAGCCTACTGTCATAATCTCACAGCGAGGTTAAACAGAAGTTTAGCTGCATAAAAAGCCAAGCTATCATCTTAAAGGAAGTGAGTAATAATATTCCAGAGCAAGTGAAATATTAAAGACGACATACAGGTCAAGTCCAATTACTCATGAAACTCCTGTGACAGGAGCATAAGAACTGTATTCTCTGCAATAACCCACTGGTTTAATTAGTATTTTTAAAAGTTTTCAATGATAAACAAAAGCTGACTGTTATGAAACTCGAAACTTTGCCCTATAACTCCCACACCACATGAAATACTGGTAAGTCACACACACGTGCACTAACCACACACCGTTCCCTATCTCAGGGTGTCAAATACTCCACCAGATGCCAGGGAAGGCTCCTGGTATCTTTTACATACACATTAAAGAAAGCATGGTAAGATCAAGCAAGCAGTTATTGTGCTGCTTCATCACTTGGCCCAATAGCAGGGTGTTGCAACTCTAATTTGCAACCCAATATTATAGTGTCAAAGCGTCGCTCAAAAAGGAGCTAGCAGCAGAAGGGGTCCAACATCAGAGCACATTTCATCCTACTCCCCAGACAGTTGCTGGAATGTTGTTGTTATTTTTCTGTGCGTGTGAGAAATCACCCTCTCCTTCCGACTTTTTTTGAGAAGTTTTTGCAAGGCAAAGGCTAGGACAAACAGAAGCTCTGTCTTTCACTTCAGAAGCCATCTGCCAGCAGGAACATTTCTCCAGAACTGAGTTATCTCTATTTCAAGATAAAGGACTAAAGGAGACACTTTTCTCTCAAAAGAGACTCCTGCACCAGAAAGTTTAATCTTTATTTTGGAAATTATAAAAACATCAATATTAAGCAGAAGATTACTTTACAGGCAGCTCAGCCCAGTGCCATGGATAGCAAACCTCAAATATGTTGAATGTCCACCAACTGGGAGCCCCAGCTGGGGCGTCTCAGAAGCTACAAATGTTCACGTGTCAGGCTGCTCTTGGAGTGCCTTCTCTTTCTTCACACAGCACCTGGTTACTCCCAAGCAGGACTACAGCACATTAGACACTCTGTTGTGTCACAGCTATCTTCCCACGCAAATGGCCATAACCTTCTAATAACCCCCTAACTAAAAATGCTGCTTTGTGACCTCAGTGCCTGATTACCCACATTTGCAACCCAAAAACTCATTTGTACAAATTGTCAGAAATTATTTTTCCACATGAAAACTACCTTCATGCAAGTACGGTAGCTTGACTTGGAGGGCTTTCATGTGCACATGGACAGACAGCGGAAGATAGAGGACTTAAAGAATTATGAAGTAAAACATTAAAGGAGAAAAAGATACTGTTGTTCAGTTTCTCTGGCACGACTCACACACACAGGCAAAGATTAATTGCCAGCATTAATAACTGGGGAATAAAGTCAAGAAATGTATTTTCTGACCTGAACACAAAGAATTCTTGCCAAGAATCTTCCAGATCAACCTAGAAACACTTGCCAAGTGCAGAGAAAGACCAGGTACTTCAAACTATGGGTTATTCTTCCTTGATAGAAAGTATTTTCTTTTTTTTTCCTTTCCACTTTCCAGAGTGCTGCCTTTACATGCTCAGAAAAGAATTGCAAGTTTGTAATCTTAGATGCTCCCAATCTTCTAAGAAGAGCTTGCTGGCACAACTTAATTCTCAACCTTGCAGACTTCTGAAATGACAAAGGAAGGCACAAACTGAGATCCCTGTTCCAGAGCAGGGTTATTCCACCAAGGCTTCTGTAGTCGGAGGAAGATAAGCAGTAGCACAAATGTGAAGCAGTGACACCAGCAGAGTATTACGGCTGCAGGCACCTGCCTCTCCTTGGCAAACTTTGGTGGCTTACCACGCTCTTGCATACTGAATCTGCTAACCTTGCAAGTAAGCTGATGATTCTTAGCTAGTAAAGACCAGAGAATCGCTGATACAAAAACTATAAGGTCTGTTACCACATGAGGAAAGTAATTGGATTTGGTAAATTTGCTCTTCCTCAAATCCAGACACCCTGATGGAGAAAAGCAGCATTTCAGAAGAACTTCTAACTGCAACCACATCTGATGAAAAAAGGAAAGTTTGGGAGCTTTCTAATGCCCAATAGAACATCGCTGGGCATCCAAAGTGGACACCTCACATGAATGGGAACTTCTTCCTCATCTTCATCTCTCACAGAACTTCAGAAAATAAATTATGGCAGGAAAATAGGCAAGCTCCTGAAGCACATCAGTCGTAACTGTTAGGCCTGTGATTATCTTCTCAGTGCTTATCACTGCAAAACACGTCATCTCCAGAAGGACAACGTGGGGAAAGACCTGCCACATCTATCCAAGAGAGTCAGGGACCTTCAGCAGAACAGCTCCAGGTAACTCTAAAGCAAACCACACAAATTCCCCATCGTTGTCACCAACAGCTGCTCCAGATTTCATGGGTACTGTGAAGGTAAAGACAACTGGGCAAAACATTCCACCTTGCAGAAGGTGAGTTCTGCAGGTACGTAATGGACGTGCTTTGGCTTGAATTGAGAGGTGGGGGTGTTGGCAGGATGGTAGTGACTGAGGGCTCCCTCATCTTCACATGGATACAATATAGCTCTGGGTACTCATTGGAAACAAGCAAGAGTAGGCAACAATGTTTAAGGGAAGTACCAATATTGATTTACTTTCTGCTCTTTGTTAGGTACTCGATTGCTACATGAGCTTTTTGAGTTTTTGGAGTGTGAGTTTTGCTGGATTTTTAATAAAAGCTTTAAAGATCCTAAAAAAGAAACATAATTTCTCTATTATTTGACTACCAACTGCCATGCATCAGTCAAATTATTCAATGAGCCATAATTCAAATGCCAAATTATTTCTGGCTGCATACGATCTGCTTCAATAGCCAACTAAATAGGGGAATTTTAAAAGTATGGTTTCCTCCTGGGGTGAAGGAAAATAATCCCTGTTTTTGGCCTTTAATACTCAGAGATAAGGAAGGCAAACAAACTGCTGGTGTACAAAAAAAGCGTGTTTTCCAATACTTGAATCTCCTTCATAAATCTCCCTTAAAAAAAAACAACAAAGCAAAACAAAAAGAAACCTAATTCCCAGTCTTACTTAAGGTCAGCTTGTAGTATATTAGAGAAAAGGAATTAAAGTCTTAAAAAACTGCCATTCAGTCCTAGCATCCTGAAAAATAGCATAGTACAACCGCAGTTCTGGCCTTGCTAGCACAGTTGGATGAAAGAAGGCACAGAAAGAAACATTCCCAAAGATGCAACCCCATGTGTAATTGCCAAGAAGGCACGTGGTTTCTAACATATTCTTTCGGACTATGACGTGAATAGGTAGAATTAAAACTCACATATATTAAAATACAATGGGGATGGATGTGATTTCTTAGCATAAGAAGTGCATAATTAGCTCTTTTGGTTTTTATAATCTAAAGGCACGAAGGAAAACTCAGATTACCTAATCCCAAGTCTTTTAGACTGGCATCTCCAATTTCTTCTGTTGTACCTGTCACAAAGATCCCAAGACAATGAAGCATCCCATCCAGGTGGAACCTTTCCCTCATGTCCTTCTGTAACGCAGTACGTTCAAAGCTCCACATACAAACAACTCCAGAATTTCACCCCATGCTCTCAGTACTGATTCTAGTGAAAACTGGAAATGCCTATTTTTCCCTTGCTGTGCAAGAGGAAAATCAGCTCCACATAGTATCTGTTTGTGGTTCAGCTAGATCTGTCAGCACATGTTGTAACATGGAGTGGTAGCTGTATAAACAACCTACCCAAGTCAGTAACTGCAGTGGCCCTCTGTTATCTCAGCAACCATCCAAGGATCTGTGATGCCTTCACTTCTATCACTGTACAACCAGTACACAGCTTAGTAAGTGAAAGATTATCTCCAGAAAAACAAGCCATAGATGCTACTACTCACTCTGCAAAGTAAAATTTCAATAGAGGTCACGCAAATATCTCGAAATCCAAAAGCAGCTCTTTCACTTTGGAAATACTAGCATAATGCAGGTGACATATGAGGAATTCTATCACAGTTACAAACCTCCAACTACTCTTGCTTATTTATTATTATTACAGTACGTACCAACTACCAACTCTGCAATCTAACAGCCATTTGTGGTCACGAGTTACTGCTTTGGCCATAACTAGCTTGTTAATATTAGCTAGTCATGCTTTTGTGTTAGAAACAAATATATTAACAACTACAGAAATTATATCCTAAAGGAATACTAATAAATCAAGAGGTCACGATCTAATAAGGGCTCCTGTTAGAAGCTGCTTATCAGGCTTCAGTACATATGTGGATATTTGTAATATACATACATCACATAAGAAATTCTTAATCTGAAGTGAAAGAATGCACTGTTGCCTACACTAAAACCTAATCCCAATCCAAATACTCCATGTGACAGCATTTTCCCTGTGCTCATCATGTGAGGTGCTTAGTTTTTTCAGCTACTCAGTGATATATAGCTAATGTATAAAGAAACAAACACGAACAAGTACATTTCATAACATGCCATGCTCAATAATTCAAAATAACCTGAGACAGAGATGCCCACAGCAAAACAGTCAATGACTGGCAGTCATTTCACTTCCATATAATTTGATTCTTCTTCTTGTCAGAGTAATTACTATAATGCCTTTTTCCCCTTATTGGATAACAGTAGGGTAAGGACTGATGGGTGAGGGAGAATCTTTGTCAAGGATTCCAGTTTTCATATTGTACTTACTGTTATCTGCCAAGATATACACACACATTTTTAACAGCATAAGGCAACTCTCCAAATATGGTATTTGTCAGTGGTGCTACATTTTCTTCCACGTTTTCTTGAAGCTAGGGAAAAAGCCTGGTCATTTTTCAAAACAACTGTATGAACAAGAAGTTTGAGGAGGAACACTAATTACCTTGCTAGTTTTCCTATTATACTTTACACAGGTATGATACCACTAGCTGAGTTTGGAACTAAGCACACTGAGGATCAAAGAGTACAGAGAGTAGTTAGTTAATAAAAATGACAACAAAACTCATCAGCTTCCTAGATTTTCTTGGCTGCTGTAAAGACGCTTTTCTTGTCCTTCCAGCCAGGGCAGGCAAAACTGTAGTAAGCGAGAAATTCTCTTACTTATTGTTCTAGATAGACATTTCATTTTGGATATCTGCAAGGCATAATCATCACTGATAATCCCTTCTTCTTCATGGGCAGATCTCAGGAGATTTCAAATTCATTTCTCACAGCCAAAGAAGACGTCACCTATCTCTCCTTATCAGATAAATTACATTCCCTGTTCAAAAAGATTACCATGCTAACTGGACGGAACAGAAAATCAGGAGAAGACATCTTTTCAGCAGGGCTAGATCACGGCAGTGACTTATGCCTCAGACCTCAGTTCTAAAAGTCTGAATCTGGGGGATTTAAGTCTGAATTGAGGGGTAATCTAGGAAATTGCAGACTTAGTTTAACTCCACAGAAAGACATAGGAACAAATTATAAAATCTGCTTGGAAAATAAGTTATTCTGCTCATTGCTCACCACTGGAGCAACTTTGGGCTGCTCCACAAATGAGGTTGCTGCTCCAAGAACGCCAGCATTCCCATTTGTCACTTTTCTTTTGTAATCATTTTTGAGATTAAACAAAGTGAGAATTTGAAGTACAGGTAATACCCAAAGCAAGGAATCCCCGCACAGTGAAAGGGAGGTAGTAATTAATGTGGCATACTGGAAAATCAAAGTGAAAAAGAAAGGGAGGACAGACAGAGCAAGTGAATGATGGCAGAAGTTGTGCTTCCACACTTGAAATGTATGAACTGAAGTTTTACATTACATGAGCAGTTGAAGAAAATAATGGTTTCTAAATAGAGCCAGCACAATCCCTGAATACGAATACTGAAGGCGGGGAAAAGGAGTGTGGCAACTCTTTGGCAGTTCCTTGGGTTTCTCCAGAGAGTATTGCAGGGCTCCATGCTCATTCCTAGTTGGAGATTCAAACATGAAGTGAAACCAAACTACTGTGGAAGGAGATGGGGGATTCAGAACTCATGTTATTTCCAAAACTACTGAGAATCCCATCATTTCAAAATAGATGATGCCATGATATGACAGATCCTTCACATTAGGTTGTTATTGCTATGGATCTAGATATCTAAGCATTAATAATCAAGCATTATAAGAAACACATGGGCAGCCTGAGCTCAAACTATCACTGAATTCCTCGGGAACAAGCAGGTGTTCAATGCTTCCAAACCCACTACTTACCACTGTTCAATCATGCATCAAATAAGCTATCCTGTTTTCAGTGCACAATCTCATAAAGTCAAATGGATCTAAGAATTCATACATACCCATGCTTTAAAATGATGTTTAAAACTGCAAGTGATTAAAGGCTTCCTGTGAATTAAAGAGAAGTTCTTTTCTCAAAGCTAGTAAGTACTCTTTCCTTAGGAGCAAACTGTAAAAGTACTTCTGTACCTGCTAAAATACACTGTATACATGAAACAAGTGTTTTCACACCAGTGAGCAAGTATTCTTCTTTAAAATGCAGTTACATTACATTTTTAAAACATCTATCAAATTGTTGCGGGTTTTTTGTTATTGCTGTGTTTTGTTCTAATTTACAGAAACAAGGGCCATTTGTACTTGGAGATTAATTATGAGGCTCAGAGATTTACTGCACAGAATTGAAGAGAGCCCTTCAGTTTACACTAGGCAACAAGAAATTGCTTTTCAATATAGTAGAGAGCAACAAAAGCTTTCCACCAGGTAAGCTCTTATCTCTCCACGAACAAGCAGATGAAATTCTAGGTTAGCCACTTCATCTTTTGACATCAGACAGCACTAGCTAGGAAAAACAGTCAAGTTTGCTCTAGGTTTGTTTATTAAACTACTGTACAAATAGTAAAAGGAACAGAAATGTTTAAAAATTTGACAGCCCTCGAAATTAACTTCCTCTGCAAAATAACTTCATTTGCATTACGTATCTTCAACTAAAAAAAAACTTGACAGGTATTCAACGTTTCATTTTAAACACTAACTGGATGAAAAAAAATCTCTAGGGTGGAGTGTGTTCAGGTTATAAATCAGCAACGCTTATTTTAACTCCCCACAAAGTGTTGTTGAGATAATTACTGCTGACAGCTTTATTCAAGGTTCATTTCACTTTTTCTACTATTTTTCCCCTGTTAGAAGTTCAGCGGGGCCCATGGGAAGATCCACCCCTCACACCTGTTAGGTTTCTTCATGTTACGGAGGCCAGTTTGGACATGTCACTTCCAATTAGCATTGTACCAGCGCGCTGTGACAATTACTTATTGCAGGTTTAACTTGTTTTTTTTTTAAAGTTTCTAATCCAGCCACAGGAACAGTGACAGAGTACGTAGTTCAAACCTGTCCATACAGGTTGTAGGTAACTCATTCCAAGGATTTCAGTGATGTTCCCATGGTAGATACTTCAACTATAACGAAGACTAAAATCACAAAGGAATGCTACAGAGTTGAAACACAGAACCCAAAAGTTAAAAATGAACAGAACTGAAAAGTGTCCCAAATATTAATAAATTGAAAACATTTGACAAATTCTTTAGATGAAGACTAAGAGATCACAAAGTTTAATTTTCCAAAAAACATTGTGACGTTTATTCCAAATGGCTTCATGCTAAAAACATCCTCCTTCTATCACAGCACAAAGGCTCAGCGCTGGGAGATCTTTACGACTCGTGGTGAAGGCAACAGAACCATAAAGATGCTGTGGGATCAACTTGTGGACACCCAGCACAGCAGGTGGGAGCAAGAAGGTAAGCTGCAGGAGAATCCACAGCACAACAAAAGGATCGGTTATCTATCAAGAAAGATGCCAGATGAGGGACACTGAATTCAGAGCAACAATTCCAGTAAGGCAAACTTCGTGAAACACTATTGAGATTTTCCATACAATCATGAGAAAAAATTGCACCTCCTTGTCTGTGAGCAGCCAGCTCACATGCCAATTTTTGCTCCATTTAATCATCAGCCGTATTACCGGGGCGTTTATCACACTCCTTTGCTAGCCAAATGAAAGAGAAAACGATCCCTGGTTTTGATTGTTTCTCGTTTCATTAAGCCTAGTTAGGCAAGTTAGCAATTAAAGCAGAAGGACAGATACTGTAGTACTTCATGTGGGTTCAAACCACAAAGATATTTAAAGGAAATGAAAGGGAAATAATATTAGAATCTGTTGTAGAAGTAAATAGGAAAGAGATATATTTGAGAGACTGAAATAAATACCCATGATCACTTTCAGAGCTCATTCTTCTTCTCAGAAAAAAACTGTAAATATTAAAAAGGTTGAAAAATCCGCCAAGCCATTTGCAGCTATTTGAAACACAGGGTAACAGAATTAAATAAACGCTGAAAGACCTGGAACACAGTTAAGTATGGACCATGAGGCTAATTGTGGATCTTGAGTTAATTACTTTCCACTGATACGTTTTCTCAATGGTCTTTTACATCAGTTTTTTCTTCCCTCGCTCTGAACCCCAAGGCAATTCAGCATGCTAGCCTCCAAACTCTGGGTGATTCATTGTGTACTTCTGCCTTAGGATTTTTAGTTCATGCAGAGAATGCCAGGCTTTCACATCAAGTTGATGTTAATGTGCACTGACAAAGCAACAGTAAAGGAGCTTCATGTTTGTCACAACGTGCACTCTTTAATTTAGTAATTGCTTTATACTGATATGCAAATAATGACACATTTCCCAAATTTCCAGTTTCTTGGCAATGCTTTCACTAATTACTCAGTGGTTAAAACTTATGCATATAAATTAGTTAAGTGAGTTTATTAATAAGTACACCTGTGCAAATTGACCTATAAAATATACATGCCCAGGAATAAGTTCTAACTTATTGTACAGTTTCAAATATCTAAGAAACCAAAATTTAAATATTCTTACACCTACTAGTGTGTTCTTCATTGATAAATTGAGATTCCCCCATCTTTCTAACGCTAGAGACTGCCTTTGTTGAAAGAAATACTATAAGTCAAAGCATTTGCTCATGTCATGTTACCAAATGAGAAGAGGATCAAGGTAAAGAGTAAACAAAAAAATAACTAAAGGAAAAAGGGATGAGAATCCCTCTAGTACCTGAAAATGTGGGAAGGTGTCAGCATACATTCATCCATGAGCTTACTGACTGCAAAGCATAGTCTCTAGTAACACTACATACTTTGAAACCTTCATGGTGGCCCTGCAAAATTTAATTGCACTAATTTGACATAGACGTAGACTCACAGTAACTGCAAAAGCACTGAACAGAGCTAACTTGCCCTATAATCACAAACTGGCTTGAGTTGGAAGGGACATTAAAGCAGGGACACCGCACATCAGACCAGGTTGCCCAAAGCCCCATCCAACCTGGCCTTGAGCGCTTCGAGGGATGGGGCATCCACTCTTTCTCTGGGCAGACTCTTAAAATGACTCACCACCCTCCAAGTAATTTCTTCCTAATATCCATTCTAAATCTACCCTCTTTCAGTTTAAAACCATTATCCTCTACCTTATTAATATGGCCTCTAATAACAAGTCCCATCTTTCCTGCAGGTGCCTGTAGGTACCGGAAGGCTGCAATGAGGTCTCCCCAGAGCTAGGCCAAACAACCCCAATTCACTCTCTTTCTGAATTTCTTTTCACAGGGCTAACAATTAATCAAAGTACTAACATCTTCCTGTTTCACTTGTTGGCTTCTGTATTGAAACAAAGTGTTTGTTAGGTTTCTGATATTTTCTTTAAGTAAAAAGGCAATTGCTGTAGAAGAGCATATAATGATATTGCTTATTCTAACTCTGACAACAAATTGCCTATTCTGCTATCCAGGAGAAATACAAGATTGCTATCCAGGAGAAATACAAGATTGCTAAACAGATTTTTCATATAAGAAAAAAATTTTGAATATAATAATAAGCAACAGTATAATTCAAGAATCAAGTTGATTCATCTAGATCACATATTATCGTGCCTACAGATATTCACGGATACGTCTTGGGAACTGTTTTGCATTCACAAAGAGTATCAGCCAAACACTTGGCACATTTCTGGTCTATGGTGGGATGCCATTTACTTCACAGCACTGTACAATGCTTTGGATGGCAAATAGAAGAGTGCCTGGATATGTTACAGCACTATATAATTCCCTGGCACAGTTCAAGCAGTCGTGCTAACAACACTGCTTCCAACAAATGGTTCAAACGCTCACAAGCTTTTTATGCTACCTCTTCTTCCTGGATATCACTGTTGGAGGAACTGGATTTTTGCAGTGTTAGCCATGCTGTTATTGACTTTTAAAAATGAGCTTCTGAAAAGCATGTCTCTTTCTTATTTTGTTTCCTTTGCAGGGAATATATGAAAAGGAATTTAACTCTTTAGATTAACAGTATTAGAAACACCAAGTATACATCCTTCTCAAGTAAAGAAAAAAAGGTCAAAACCAGAATTACTAGCAAATAAGTATTCTTAATTTTAAATCATGTTTTTAATACTCATCAACTCTCCTTTTTTGGGTTGGTGTGGCTGCAATTAAGCAAAATGCATTAATTTAATGTATTCGTTCACTGAGTATGTATCAAATTTGCTTGGTTGATGTATAATAGTTTCAAAAGTGATAAGCAAAAGATTAAGAACTAACAACTAGCTAAAGACTGAGCGTTTATAAAGAATCTTTCTATTCAGAGGCTTCTTAGAACTTGACAAATATGCATTGTTGCCAACACTTTAGGTAGGATTTTTGTAGTCATCTAGCAAAATTAAAGTGGACAGTTCCTACTGAAATCCAGCTGAGGCCAGGCATCTATTTTTCTTTGACTTTTATGAAAGTTCAGCATTAAATCTCAGACCTCCTCATAGAAACGAGAAGATCAGAGTTGTGTAAGTAAACCAGCTTATTAAATGACATTAAATGACCACTGGGCAGTAACTACATTTAGAAAAGGAACTCCTATGATTGCTACCAGAAGCAGAGCTCTTTCTTGATAGAGGAAGTAATTCATCAAAAACAGCTTTATCAGCTATCACTTCCTGGTTCCTAGCTTTATCACTAGCTTATTGCACTTAATAAATAAATAAATCCCAGAAAAGGACCATTGCATGCATTTTGTTAAAGGAGACATTTGAGCCTAT
>PPHD01000811.1:32500-52818 GCA_002909625.1 Bambusicola thoracicus
GTTTAAAAACTGCAACTGAGCCATTGCCTACTAGGGAGCACACATTTTTATTCATACTGAGGAGAGGTTGCTGATTCTACTCAGCAATAGCAGTAATTACCAGTGGACTTACAGTTCAACCAATACAAGAAAGAAAATTAAATGCATTTTAGAAGTGTTAGAGAATTACTCTGGCTTGGTTTTCATTTTTATAAGCTCAGTAGCATTTAAGTTGTTATGATAGCCAAAATAAACAAAGATTCAGAACAAATCATGAACCTATATAAATCAAATCATAATTAGTTTTCTAGGATAATTTTCAAGACTTCACTGCATTCGCTAATGATGCATATCCAAAGCAGATAAATTAAATCTTTAATATTAATTAAAGTTTTACTTAAGTAAACTTGTTAAAAAAAAAGAATGATTTAAACCTCATACATTTACATTGTTTGAACTTTAATGAGCAGAACAGATATAACTCATGGTGTTAAAAGTTACTCAGGCACAATGAAAGCTAAAAATGTGTCCTTGCTGAACGGCAAAATGAGATTTCCATGGACTATGTATGCCTTGTTGCTCACAATTAAAGTGTCACAGCTTGAAAACATTCTCCTACTTGTGGACATTTTGATATCTATTCCCTGGGTGACCGTGTGCAGAAATGACTGGAAAGAGTTATTGACAGTTCATACAGTATCCCATATTTCATTAGGTAGTACAACGTATCTTAACTCTAAGGGGAGATGAAGCAACAATGTTTTAAATGACTATTGACTCCAGCAAATTTCCTGGTAATGTCAGAAGACTGTAGTCTGTCAGGTTCATGAGAGACTCGAGATGATACAGGAATCCAATTATGTGAAGTCTATTTAGTTGTCCTGTTTGCTAAGCCAAAGGTTAACGAGAACAGCACTGAAAACCCTCCTGTGGTATTACAAAGTATTTCTTAGGCGGCATAAAAAGTAAATGAAAAAGTATTTTAATCAAGTCTTTAACTCTTTAATTGCGACTGTGTACTACACAATACGGCAAACAAAGAACGGTGGAAAAAGTGCTTTAAAAAGATCTGCCACTGAAATACAGAGATCATTACTTATTAATAAAGTAATTATTACTATTTCTAATTTGCAAAGGAAAAACGTTCAGATAGTCATTGCTAGCATTAAATCTTTATAAATAGTAAGCTGTGGCCTCTAATTTTAGACAGAAATTAATTATATTTTTGTTGGTAACACATTCCAATCTGTTTACACAGCTGACGAGTCTCAGCTGCAGCAGACTCGAGCAGAGAGCTTTGAGGACTCTCCTGCTTTGCAGCAGATGACTCAACATTCACCAATTTCATTAAAGATGAAAAGGGGAAAAATTCACCTGCAACAATGTCACTTGTAAAAACAGACTTAAAACAGATTCATGAGTTTTGCATATGTGAGCTATCCTACTCAAAAGAAAGGTTCTCCTGTATTTTTTCCCCCTTGCCGCTGTGGGAAAACGGATTAGGAGGGTTGAGTTTCCAATTCTTTTCTGGGCTAATGTAAACTAATAAAACGTTAAAATGGATCCAAATTTCAAAGACTGTAATTACCACATGACACCACGCTGTTATTTCAGATCTTATATCTATCCTCTCATATATGCCCTTGAATACGTGGATAGAGATTAACTCACCTCTCAGAAACTTAACTACTGTTTCTGCAAACATTGCCACAGGCTTTTTCCAATTATATTATAATTCAGACCGTTTTTGTTGTTTCGGTGTTTTGTTTTGAATTATTATTTGCATAAATCCCTTACCAAGTACATAAAAAAAGCAGCAACCACAAACAGCCAATCTTCCTTTACAAGAGGTGGAGTAAAAAGGGACAAGAAAGCAGAATGTAATGCACTGAGGATAATGATAACTTGGATAACGATAATATACAAAAAGCAAAGCCCAATTCCATCTTCACTTTGTAGAATACTCTACTGAACACTGTAGATTCAATCCTTAGCTTAAACATAAAAATCTATTAAAAAAAAGAAAATACCTACTTTTTCTATATTTTTCTCAGGCTACTATCTTGAAATCTGCATAGAGCATTGCTAGGTAATTATTTTCAGTGCTTTAGATGTTTTTGTTTTAAGATTAGGGTGAACCTCACTAGCTGACATCAGGAATATACTGCCAGGAAAAAAAACCTGAACAAAAATGAAAGACATGATGTAAAATACCAGTGTAGGGTCAACGACATAATGAAGGAAGTCTAATATTTAACTGAATTCTGTATTAAAGTCCCTTAGTTTCATGAATTTGTAGGCAGTTCTTTGCTAACTCATTCTGTTGAATACTGTGAGCATACACGTAGATCTTAGCTAATGCTACCCTACATTTCTAGATAACGGTGATACCAAAACCTGCAAAATATGTTTGAAAATTGAAATATCTTTGCATACAGAATATTTACTATTTCAAAATGCAATCTTGAGAAGCACAGACTCATGCTGGTTCTGCAACAGCCAAAGTAGATAGCCTTCACCAACTTCAACCTACATACTTAACACTAGATGCAAGAAAAATATACAGATTACTCAGAATACATGTGAAAATGTTAGTTTCTTTCTCCTTAAGTTCAAACACTGCAATTGTGTGCAACTTTGCTTTAGCCTAGAATCACTGGTTCCTTCTAGTCCAAAGCAAACAATGAACGTTAATGATTCTCATGGAAAAGGGAATCTTTCCACGATAAAACACTGAAGTATGTATAATAAATAACGTGTTATTGCATATGGGTCAACAAAAACGACTGGATTTTTATGAGAATCACTCAAGCAAAGATGGCTATTTGTAGGAAGAAACAAAATGAGAACCAAAGCTACTTACTGAGTCGTCTGTGGCAGAAGGAGGCCAGCCCTCCCACAGCTGGTGACGGACAGGGATACTGGTTAGGTCGTACACATTCCGTTTTACCTGGGAAAGAAAATCAGAACTTGTACAATCAGAAGCATACAAACAAGCTGCATCATTTTCATAATTCCAGGCCTTTTGAGTTTTTCCCAATTACCTATTGTAAAGAGAGCTCAAGCACAGTGCTACTGAAAGCATTTGAACAAACCATTGTAAAGAAAAAACATCTGCACTATATCACTCAGAACGTGTTATTAATAAAGCAAGATAAACCTGCTGAACAATTCGTAATACAAATTCTCCACAGTAAAATGAACAACCTGAAGGGACAGAGAAGGTAATAATAAAAGTAGTTAGAGTTCATTAGTATATTCAGTTTTCTCCTGGAACTTTCGTATTTACACTTCAATTCATACAGAAAAAAATACCACTATTTTTACATAAGTTTATTAAGTGGGATTTAAAAGTAAGAGTGACAGTATTAAAAGTGAAAATACAAATTAATAATCACATTTCTAGAATGACATGCATTTCAAATATTTATTAACAAAAAGCATGTAAACACTTTCACATAAATACTTTTATCAAGCTATTAAAGTATAACGTGCTACAATTAATGGTCTTACACAATAGTTATCAGGAAGGGGAGAGGGGGTGAGAGGATGGAGGGAAGGAAAAGAGGAAAGGAGGAAGAAAATGGAGAAAGTATTGAAGATTTCAAATAGAGGAAGAGATGAAAAATACAAGAACTATAAATCTCTTTCCTCAAAAATGTTAATATGTTAAACAAAAAAAATCACATTTCACCAGAGACTTTGTGACAGGTATTTATGGGGCAGAAAATATATTTTCGTAATTGAAGTATCTCAAATTGTGAATAATATCTTATACCAGAACATAAAGATTGCAGAAGCAACACGCATTTGTGAACGCTGCCCCATCGGATCAGAACTGTGACCAATGAGAGGCTTACAGTGACCAGTGCTGGGTTTTGCTTTGTTTTCCATACAGCTGCTACATAGGAATAGATGGCCCTCATCTGTCTTTACAGATTTACTTGCATTTCCAAGTAAAGACCTCAACCACGGGTTTAATAGGCCAAAAAACAAATTCAAAAAGTGAGGTTTGATAAACATCACCAACATTTTATGTAATTTTTCACTAGATAGAATCGCTCAGAAAGTCAGAAGTTGCATCCTGTTCCTCACCCGATGAAAATGAAGAATACCACCATGATACACATATTCAACTTTCTCATTCACATAATGTAATGAGTGTGATCCTAACTCACTGTTCTTAAAGAGATGATGCAACAAAATAAGGCAATCTAAGTAGATATTTTACATACTTTGCCCCAACTACTTCATCAGTTACTTGCCGTTAAAGTTGACTACAAAATACACAATAACACAATAGAGAAATATAACCATATGCCATCTTTAAGATCACTTTAAAATTGGCATTTACTTTTAATACAGAATTTATACTCAACATCTGGATGAAGATTGATCTAAAAATACGCATGCATAATGAAATAGTAACAAATCTCTTTTTCTCTGCTTTATCTTTAGAGGAAAATGCCACAAATGCCACATGCACTCTTCTTTTTGGCATACAGTTCAAGCATGTTAACAAATGGATGGAAGACACATGTGCAGACATTAAGCGGTAAAATAACTGTTCTAATCACTGTAAATAAACTAAAAGGGAGCACACATTTGCTGTCACAGATGTTGACTTGGACAGTATTCTTCAACAGACTCTTCATGGCACTGCTGCACAAATTTGCCAACAAAGAAATGCTGCTGAGAAAGTTCAAGGCATAAACAGAATGAAAACTCAAGAACACAGCGCTATGCTTAGCCAGGCACTGAATCGGCAATTCTCAGATCTTCCATACAATTACTTGATATTATTCTCATGACTTTTTCCCGTGCTAATAAATTGCCCCTTAGTGAGAACTGTAAAATCGCTTCATATTTCTGGACAGATTTAACATACTGGCACAAGAATGTGAACTATCAGCGTTAACTAGGCTACGTAGTTGAATGTTTTCAATACTATTCTGCACTGATGACTGGGAAAAAGGGCTTCATTTTATTATCTAACAGTACGTTACATTACTTCCACCACTCTGGCTCTACACCTCACTGAAGGATAAAAAAAAGGCCTGTGAGGGTGCTTTATTTGGATATCTCAGCATCCTGGTATGCGTTTGTTTTGGAGTTTCAACTTACCTCTAAATTCTCAGGAAGTTTTAGAATCAAGATACCTACCTTTTTCGTGTGTAATTTAAAAAGAAAAAATAACTGGCAAATTACACATAGGCCCCATACTCTTTGTTTTATTATTGGTTTTGTTCAGGTGCTCCTGCAGAGAAGCTGATCTGGTAAGAACGTTTCAGTCAAAAATTTTAGAACTCTATTTAAAATAAACAACTAAAGTAAGAACTTTATTTTGTTTTAGATGCAGAATACTGAAGTATTTATTAGCAATTAGAATACTTTGAAGTAGCGCAATCTCAAATGTAAGCACACCATGCTTTAAAAAAATACAAGTATAGCTTAATTATTTAAAACATTTATTCAAACCAATTTTGGCCATACATATATATGGTATATTTGTGTGTTTATGTGTATGCACACACACATACACTTGTGAAAAATGGAACTATTGAAGACAAAACCCTATGGAACTTGGTATATGATCTCATTCCTCCTGTTCAAAACAAACAGCCTTTCTTCACTGCTTCTTAACAAGAAGCCAGCCCGCTGTACATTTGGTCCGCAGTGGTATTAAAGTAAAGAGATGTCATTACTCAGTACTGACCCCACAACATCCATCAAAATGTAACAATACTGAGATGTGATCAGCAGAATATGGTTCTTGTTTTTTTTTTATTCTTTTTCAGTAAGTACCAGGATAAACTGTCTCTGAGATAAATGCTCCCCAATTACACATCAAAAAAAGTCTTATTAATTTTATTCTCCTGCTATTAAATTCTAGAAAGAGCTCTTTCAAAATAACAAGTGAAATTTATTTACAGAAATGGGATCAAGAGAACTACCTTACATTGCTTTCAAAAAGCCTTCAGAAGTAAAAATAAATAACTCAGAAGTCACATTCTTCAAATTCCATTTTAATTCCAAATCACAACAGAAAGGCATTATGAAAAAAACAGTATTTCCCTTCTTTCATTAACTCATCTGTAACTGCACTGAATTCAATAACATTCCTCTGCTATTCTAAGCTTGAAAGGCATGCTCGGGGTAAAGTGTTATGTTGGTATAAAGCACAATGCCAGACTGATGTGCTGAACAAAAGTGATCAAAGTTGAAGTAATTTTAGCCAACGCACAACTATTCTGCCGCATTATTCTACCAGAATGACATCTGTTGAGCAACTCGTCGCAAAATAAACGAGTTGTTCTAGGCAGGCCTGGCCGGGTAGGGGACCATGTAAAACTGATCAGAGTAATGTTTGGTTAAACAAACTGCTCCAGTTAAGATCACAACTGGATTCTGAATTCATGCCAAAGTAGCCATCTTTCAACCAACAAGCCACAGGCAATTGTTTTAGATAAAAATAGGTTTGCTTTAAAATAACCATTTCATTTTAGGTTTATCTGATAATTAAAATAGTATCAAGAGAGCAGAGTGGAAAAGATTCAGAGACTAGGAATATTTACTGATTAACTACAGAAGCTCTCTTCATTAATCGTTTCAGTTTAAATATTACGTAAGGAGGAAAATACTCTCGGGATTCATCCTAAGCAGAACCATAAATCACTTTTCCAGCATCTTTTTTAGCATCTGTTAAATTCGTATTTAAAGTTCTCATGATGCTGACAGGAGGACTGAAATCTCTATAACTGTGTAAAGCTAACTAACTTCCAGTGCCTAACACTGAGCTACATTTATTGGCAAACTTTTTGGTCCCCCACCTTTGATCAGCTAGAAATACTAATTGGCAGCATTGTCTTTGTGTAGCCCAGAATTTCTTTACGTAACGTGGAGATACCATGGAGACTGGCATATTGCTATGGCAGCCACCCTTCAGATTATAATCTCTGGAATATACCAAATCACTGCAAAACAAATTAGAGGCACATTTACTTAGTTCCTCCATTCAGCTGTGAACAGTATCAATGCAACCATTTAAACAATAAATAAATGAATTTGGATGCATTTTAACTTGGAAAAGTATGTGTAATTGCTGCAGAATGCCCTCGCCTTGCAGCTGCACCAGATGCTGCAGAAGCACACGAAAGTTTACCTTCACTCATTTTCTCTGGTGCTATAACAAAGTTAGCATGTTAAAAACTAGTCCTAATATCCCTGTATATAGTCCTAAAGTCCCTGTATATCAAAGCAGCCAAAAATTCCCAGATACAGGCAGTCTTACTTTCTTATCTTTCACTGTTTCTGCAGGTGAGAAAGTTGCTTTAAAATTGCGGTTAAGCACAGAAGATAACCTCTATACAGACGAAATTACTGCAACATTCAAGGCCCTTCCACATCCATATTAGTAAGGATAAAATGAAGTAAAATGTAATCACAGGGCAAGAATTCCATACCAGGCAATGTGATGATGACGCCGACCTTCTGGTGGTGCCACCAAGCATAAGAAGTTACTTTCATGATTCTGAGCTGGAGAAATCTGAAATTTACTGCCAAGAAATTTTACATCTACATAATTTTTTTTAAAATTAAAATATTATGTCCAATCAAAGAAGTGTCGTGTCTGAATCTGTATCTTTGAATCAAAACAAATCACAACAAAGAATCACAACAAAGTTCAACAGTAGTTTCCCTCGGGCTGTTTTCCGCTTATGCAGGTACAAAGTTAATTGAAATAATGTAGATAATGAACTTTTGTTAGTCTTATTATTAAATATAATTTATGCAAAGCTGTAAATTGGCTGAGATGCTAAAGACTGTTCCAGGCACATAGGCAGCATGAAAGACAGTGCAAAAATGAGTGCATGAAAGGCAGACAAAAGGAGCAATAAAGTCAGAGGACTGTGAGGAATGTGGAATGTGAGTTGGGGGACACAGAGAAATGAGATCAGAGGCAGACAGAGCAAGGTTGCATGGGGCACTGATGGCAAAGCCAGAATCTTGACTTTGACATTGTAATCGAGAATTAGTCAAGACAAGCAAGCACAGTTTTCAGGGCACAATAATGATATGGACAGGGCAGTGCCAGGCAGAAATACAGAGTAAGCAAAAGCATTTTGCTGAAGAAAGACAGAAAGAAAGGAAGCAAATACAGCTGAAGTGATAATCATCAAAACTACAGAGGAAAGCCTCGGCCAAAGAAGCGACAGAAGTTCCACTAACAGACAGTGGGCAGCAGCTCATGGGAAGTGCCAACACATACAGAAGTGCCAAGGGGGATAAAGCAGCGAATCTAAAAGGATATTGATGTTATCAATAGTTCTGAGCAGATGGGTCAGATAAAACGCTGATTTCCTTTAGCTGTGGACTGCCAAAAAACTATCAGCTATACAAAAAGATGTAAGATAAGAGATGAATTTCTCCGCCACAAGCTACTGTCCAAGTGTGCTCCACAGGAGTGGTCAAGAAGTGGGACAGAAACAGAAGAAGTTAGGAGAGGAAAAAAAAAAAAGTGAGTGATCCCTATTTTTAAGTTTTCTCACAGCAAAGAAAACTTTACATTTTATCAGGAAAAAAAACTACCAGCAGTAGATCAGAACAATGAATGATAACCCGTCCCTAACAACTGAGTGAGGTTTAAATCATGTAACACCTTCAATTAGGGCATTAAGATGTCCCAAGCAGGCTATTTTTAAAATGGTGTCTGCTTCCTAAGGATTGCACAGCACTGACAGTCTCCATGGAAGATTCACTGTACTGAAACAACTATTTACATTTGCACGTTTGCTCAATTCACTCTGCTGTAATGTAAAGGAAAAACATATCTATTTCTAATCCAAATATTTTAAAATCTATACTGAATGCAGAGGATGTCCCCTTCAGCCCAGGCCTGCCAGACAGTCCTGATTCAGCACTTTTCTGAGTTACACTGCAACATACGCCCTAATTCTTTTTTTTTTTTCTTTTTTATTACACAGCTCTTCCTTTAAATTATTATTTTTGCTTTTTAATACCTCTGATAAGATTATATTCTGTTTTTCTCAGGATGTTAAAGCTTTGAAACCACTTTTGTTTATGGCAGTAGAAAAATGCAGCTTGAATTCAAGCATAACTGATTTTAACTCAGTGTCTGAAATGCATTACTTGCTTATTCTATTGTGGCAAGTAAAATTGAAACAAATAAAAGCCCCAAAACTTCCACTTACTGAGCAGAGTACTCAATTCCCTCTAATTCAAATTGGTTCATTTGCAAATTTAAAACAATATACAATTTTAAACCTTCCTAAAAAGATGTTAAGAGGACCTGAATGCCCCCTGTACAGAGTCACATAGAAAGCAGAACTCACCAGCAAGTTATAACAAAACCATTAGAAAATTTTCTGCTAGCTTTTCATGTACCACTTTCCTATAATTAAACATATTTATGTACAGGAAAGCCAAATTTCAAATTTCACTCCAGAGTTTATTGAACAGCATTCAAAACAACATAAATCCAGTTTAAACTACTGCTGAAAATGGGTTGTGCTGTACTGTAGTACTCAGCAAACATTGTGTCAACATCTTCATTAGAAGATTTGCTGAATTCATTACATAACCCTTCAAATTAACTTAGGTCTGGAAAAAAATGTGTGATGCTTGTGACATTTTGCTGATAACGGAGTTCAAACAAAGACAATTAAGTCACATTAGGCACTAAGCAAAAAACACTGAACACATTTCTTGATATTTCTAGATCTTACATTTCAGTATCTAGGGAAGAGATTGACGTACATAAATTTTACCACTGATTGTTGGGAATGTGGTATGAGAACTTCATATATCTAAGAAGGAAATCAGTAATTTAAAATAAGTAATCCACCTTATTTTCAGTTTGAATGATGAGGGAAAGAGAGACAAGCAAGTACTGAAATGAAGACTAAATGGCTGAATAAGCAAATGCAAAGTTAACACATTATTTTGCTATTACGTATTTTTTACTGGAAAAGACAGGAACATTTTCAGGAGAAACATCTGTAAGCAGAGAACAAACTTAAGAAAGAGATGATTCACCATAATGTTCTAGTAAAAAACATCTTATTTGGGGAAATAAAACACTAGATAGAAGGACAGACTTCACAGAAGTGTTAGAAAGGTGCATGTGCTCTCCAACTAGGTAAGCACTCACAGATTAATTCCCCCTCGACTCACATCTATCACAGTGACGTTAAACATGGCCTGAACGCAATAAAGAACAGAAGCTGAATAACTCAATGAGGGAAATGGAACATAAAATGCTAATTCCATTTTAGTGGTGCAAATTCGTGAGGGCTATGTACTTACATAAAGTGTTAACAGCAAATTTTAAATGTCCTAATCTCCAAAAATAAACAGCTGTTTGTTTTTTTTTTCTCTAAGCCACTTGGTGACAGCCTATCTACAGCTGGTAGACACTTTCAGAGATTACCTGCTTCCTTTAGATCATCATTGAGCTGTATTTGTGAACCACAACACTTAAATATTTTTTTTTAATGCTTAAGACATTCTTCACCACTTAATCTGAGCTCTCCAAGCTCAGATGCTACTTTCTGCCACTGCTTCGGATCTGCCAGCAAGTAGCAGATGTTGAGTTGATCAAGATGTTGATCTTGCACTCACACCATCTCTTCCCGGTAACATCTACTGAGGGTAAATACCAGACGTTAAACTTCCACTCAGCATCAAATATGTATGGTATGCATTATATGGTGAAACAATTTTAGAAATATTATTAAAAAAAGCTTACTAAATTTTAAAGAGGAGAACAATTGAGTTGTGCACAGTGAGATTTGTGACAGCATACTGCAGACATGTCTATGTACCAACATATAGAGAAACTCAAATTCCATATACGGGCATTTCACTGAATTAAAAATGTTGTTTTATTTCTCAGTGCCACAGCTTTCTGCCAGAATACATGCACATTTTCATTCTGTGAGGTAAAATACCTCTTTGCTGATCTCCGTCCTTAAATACCTAAAACTAGATGTCCTATTACAAGGCCATTACAGGTAAATGCAAGTTACAATCTTCTGAACTTGGCGCAGAAGTTACTGATTGCAGCTATATGGCCTGCACTACACAAAGCTTCAGCCTACATAATTATTATTATTCATTACTTGTAGTGCCTAGGAGACCTAATTGTGATAATCCTCTCTGAACTTAAAAACACATGACCCTTTGAATTTTTTTTATAGAAGGTTAAAAGAAGAAACAAATTTCTACAGAAGAAGGAAAAACACGTTCTCGAGAAATGAAGGCAAAAGACATGAGTATTAAAAAAGCAACAACGACAACAAATCCTTTTAGCAGCACATGCATGAGGTTGAATAAGGGTACGAAAGAATTAGAGTATGAGCTGGCTGTGACATTAGAGATTGAAAGGAAGATGTGATTAGGGTTAAAAGAGAGCAAACAACAAAGACTTACTGACAAAACAATTTTATGAATTGATTGGAAAATGCCTTAAAGACTTCTGCTAACAAAATGAAACTGATGACAATACCTGAAGTTTCGGGCTTGTTTTATTTTTGTTTGTTTAAATACAGTGCGCTGACATGGAGGAGACACATTCTGAAGTCCCAGTTTGTTCTTCCATTCAGTAGAAAAGGTCATTTGAGAAAAAATACTTACTAGTAGTTTGAACGAAACACTATTGCTCAGTGGATACTTTTAACTGACCTTTATGCACACTATAAAAGACAACAGGCAAGTGATACTAAATCATCTTTTATCAGATCACTACAAGAGGCAACCACTCTTTGAGAAAGCACCCAAAATAAAGAATAAAATAAAGAGCAAATACAGTTTTTAATACCGTTCCACCTAAGGAAGAGTATTCATTTGCCACAGGAAAGTTTCCAAAACAAACTCTTAATGCTGCAATCCCAATTCCATCTGCTTTAATGTCCTAAAATGTTGATAAATTGCCAAATATCAGGTATTTTATTCCTATTCAAAATGAACATCTTAAGATATCTTTAAAAACAGTGAGACAAACTGTGGAGGTCCATACTTATGCAAAACTCACTCTTGCCAGGATAGACATCTGTTTTACTGTAAAAAACATCACTTTTAATTACCACTTTTCAGTAGATTTCAGATTGCTTTATGAAGCATGGTAGGAAAGTTACAAGGGTTATCTTTTGGACTCTACAGTAGCAGGAACAGATCTGAAGACAGAGAACCTTGCTGTGTCAAATAAAAATACACAAACTGAATGAGGATATCATTAGGAAGGAGCTGTGAAAAACTGACTAGAAGACATTGCAAATTAGAAAAAACAATTATTTAAGACCAATTCTATGTATTTGGAGGTTAAAAAGAAAGTCAAAAGAAAGCCACTAGTTGAAACAGCTGGTCCACTAAATACAACAGATTGCACTAGGGTAACAGTTTGCACGTGGGCTAACCTGATGAAAGAGATCACGGGGAGTCAAGGGACAAATAACTGCATACACGGACTGCATACCTAGAAGACAATATGTAATCCTAATAGATTAGCTCAGTGATTAAATCAGTGACTTTGAGAAAAATAAGCCCTGACACTTACTGATCATGAAGTTAAGAACATGATCAAGAGTAAAATCTGTAACTCAAGCTATTTAAAATTTGCATGAAAACAATATTTAAACTAATAAATATACTTCCTGTACATCCCAACATGTCTGAGAAGCACCAGGGCCAGAAGCCACAGCCACTACTGGATGATGGTAAAATACAAAGGTTAGGAAGTAAGAAAAAATTTGCACATTACATCGGTTTGATCCCAGCTTGTCCACATCACATGTGCATATATTCAGACTACTGTGCAAATAAGCATTATTTTGCAGCTCCTGTCTTCCAATCTCTTTCACTTCCTTTGTCATGAATTACTGTGTGAACTCTTCAGCAAAAGCCTGCATTATACTTTCCTTCATCTCTTATCCTGGCTGTTTCCATTTTTTCCATAAGGAAATAACTGTCTTACTGATCTATAGCATAGTAAACAGATATTTTATATAGTCAGGTCCCCATTCATGAGGACCTTAAAGATTATTTGTAGGGCATGAATTATCACTAGAAGTGAGAGAGAGTGGATGTGATTCTTGCAGAAGAGAGTAGATCTGTTATGTTTTCACGGCTGTCATGTTCTGAACAAAAGATGAATTTAGATGAATTTATTTGATGACAAACATCCTCACCTTCATTTCAAAAGGAACTGGCTTGTGACAGCCAAAGCACGATAAATACGCATCTTGCTCTTTCATCGCTTCCCTGTTTGTGCATTTTCATGGCTTTCAAAAGTAATCAGTCATATAAATAAATGGTAAAATAAATGGCCATTTTAAGGAGAATGGAAGTTAGATGCTCGGGTTTTACTGCATTTAATTACATTAATAACACAAATCATATTCATATTGAAAAAAAAACTTTCCCTCTTACAAATTTCTTTTAACTTCAATCCAGTAAGACTCAGTCCTACTCTTTCCTTCAAAATTCCCAGATTATGATACCTAGACTTATGCTCCTTAATGTATTCAGTTAACTATCAGCGTTTTCTTCCATTCCTACTCAAATATGTTTCAGAATAAAAACTGATTTTGCTTCAAAGAAAGAGAAAATGCCTAAGGCACGTGTGCTTCCGCGATGATCATTATTTCAGTGGTAAGACTAACAGTTTTAGCTTAAGAAGCAGATAATAAAATCACTGTTCTGTCAAGTGTCTTTTGTCTCATTTCTAGACAGTTGACAAATACTCTTTTGAGAGCATATTTTTCTATTACAAGAACATATAAAATCTATAAATCTTGTGAAGCACAAGTACCACTGCCAATACTTCTCCAGTACTTCTCTGACTTCAGTTCTTTACCTCTTTCTTCCCCCTACTTGTGCACTTAAACTTCACAGCCAGCCTGCTGCTTAATAGAGATGGGCAGACTCTCTCTGCACACCTTTGGTACAGATCTGACTAGTCTCACATATTATACTACTGTCACCAATACTGTACAGATAGAATGATAGGACAAAGCTACCAGTTTGACTTATACTGCTTCCTTCAGTCAGCTTACAAATTCATTTGTAACCCAAAGGAGAAATGATATGCAGAGCACGTTTTCTCTGAGACCTGTTGGTATCTTTCAATACGTAAAAGAGAACATGAGTTATACAGAAACCTATTAATAACTCAACAGTTGACTTGATAGGTTCACCTAGACGAATGGTACTTAGCAGTTGTGAGAACTTGGTAAGAACTCAACACTAACGCGTACCACGGTATCCTTCTCAGTCACCATAAGCATAAAAATTTAATAATTTTTCTTAATGTGGTTGAGTTTCCATAGATATCATATTGCTATTACTTTAAGATCATGTTCAACTAATTATAAAACAAGGTTTGCTGAGCTATTAGTCAGTTTCTTATTAAAAAAATTGCTTGGTATTTACTCTATCTCATTTTCACATCCACCAAATCATCACCTCTTATTGACCTTTTCTTCATATCAACAGTATCTACAAAGAATCTGAAATTCACCTTTGCATTATGTGAGTAGTGACTGTTAGTTTCACATTGGAAAATAAAATTATGCAGATAATCTGCACAGTGTGTTTTTAAGTAATTCACTATACACACAAGTTACAAACAAAGGTAGTTACTAACATTGCTACGTTTAAGACATACGCACGTAAAGCAACTCTCCTATATGCATATACAATTTTTAAAAGAGAATTCAGCCTATTTAGCAATTCACTAACAAAGCTATTCCTTAGCTCATCCCTGCCATAACCTGCTCTATTCAGAAACATATGGGAAAAGACATTAAATAACCAGTGAAAACCATGGACTTCTGGTATTAGTGCTACACATTGCATACCCCTATTCATTATTCCACCTCCCTTGTTTAATCTATCATTAAGATTCAGTGACCCTACACTAAATTTAAAGCAGATCCTTCCTTCCTCCCATGCCTAAATTCACATACTTTTCTAGTTGGGGATGCCCTCGAGTATTAGCCACTCTACAGGGTTTCTCTAATCTCAGCTCTGAACTATGTTGTGCTATAGAAGCAAGAAATTGCTGGTTAACATCTTTAGCTATGG
The DNA here is from genome assembly GCA_002909625.1 of Bambusicola thoracicus. Taxonomy (NCBI): domain Eukaryota; kingdom Metazoa; phylum Chordata; class Aves; order Galliformes; family Phasianidae; genus Bambusicola; species Bambusicola thoracicus. The sequence continues at coordinate 47,582 of PPHD01000811.1, forward strand.
AATCTTCCAAAAAAAGAAAAAAACACCCCTCATTTACTTAATAAGATAAGTCTTTCATTTAAAACATACAAAAAAATTATATATTTCCCACTACATGTTAAAGAATAAAAATAATATACTTCTTTCAAGGAATGTTTCCTTGTACCTGTGTCAGAAATAGAATTTCATAGGAAACGGTATTAAAACTTTCAGAAGTTTGTTGTAACATGTTAGAAAAGCTAGCTCTTCATTTGTATTCAAAGTCAATATGAAATAGTTTTTTAATAAACACAAATCAATAAAACAAGAAGATAAAATGATGATATATTAGGCATACTCTTTTTTTTAACAAAGGAACTAAAACTATATAAAAATATAAAGACCTCTGCCTCTCTCATTTCTTTTTATTGACACAGACTGCACTGCAATAGCAGTGGCAGTACAGGTGAAAACATTAAAGAGTTCTGAGAAAAAGGGACAAGAATCATTATCATTAACATCTGTACGTATTTGTCAACTATACTCTTGTCTTCCTCTTCTGTGATAAGGTGAAAATTGAGCTTCACCGGAATTCTAAAAAGTTAAAGACAGTAAGACCGTGGGGGAAACAAAGATGAGATTCTGTTAACAAAATGAATTGGGCAAAGGTGCAATCTGAATGTAGATTTTTACCTTTACTGAAAGAAGTGATAGATTTTTTTCTTGTGTTTGTTTCATGAATAGTATTTTTACCACACTTAAATATGTTTAAGTGTATTCCCTCAAGAAATAGAACAGAGTTGAAAAGAAGAGGTGCTGCATAACCAAAGACCCCTCTCTGGCTCTTATTTCTTTAGATTCAGCACTTGAACTAGTGGTAGGTGTACAAGAGTTGCATACATCTATAGCATAGAAAAAGATGATGGTCCGATTAAGTGAGTAAGATTCAAGTTGCCGAAACCATGCTTTTCTACACACAGGTTTTAAAGGGTTATTTACAACTCCTGTTCTCTGTGTGAGGTTATCAGGTAACAGAAAAATATTAGGAAGTAATAGGAAGTAAGCTGAGAGCAATGCTGGAAAACCTGAAGACTGAGTTGAACACAAAAAGGTGAAGGAAATGTATTAGCAGAAAAGGAGAAACAAAACCAGTAACACGAGCTCTATAAAACCAGCAGGTAGAACAATCCAGAGAGAGGTAAGCTGGAATCCTTTCCAATGAGGAAGCTTCCTCTACAAGCAGCATCCATTTTATGAAGACGACCTGTTTTGCTGAACCTATCCTTTTCAGCCAAGACATAACAGCACATTCATTTTCACTCCTCTCCTGTGCAAACCTGCCATCGCACTGAAAGTTTTAAGTAAGGTTACAAACATATATTATTTTCTTCTCATTCTTCAAACTTAGCTCTACATGCATCCATGAAACTCTTCAACAAACAGTCAAGACTATTCCACTTAATAAGGAAAATTACTTAAATTGCAGGTTATTAGAAACTTATTTCACCAAAAATGCCTGCCACACTGCAGAGATCTAGCACAGTCCCCAACAGAATTGCCTTTCCTCTAAAATAAAACTAGAAACTATGTATTACAAAACGATAGTCACAGATGACAAATACTAACATCAGAAAAAAAATCTATTCAGCTCAAATTAACACATTTTTATAAATCAAAGCAGAATTTACCCTCGCTTTCTTTCCTGTTACAGAATTATCACTTCAATAGCCAATAAAAAGAAAGATCTAATGAGGTATTTCAGTATCTCCCAAAGAAATATTTTCAGCTCTGTTTTTCTTTTAAGTGCTTGAAAGGCAAAGAGTAATGAATTGCTCCTGTATAATCTTCCTTATTATTGCCTTATAACAAGAAAGTTATACCTGGTCTTTATCTTTCACATACTTCAAAATACACTTTTTTTTGAATCTCACTGCAACAATGGCAAAGGATGTCTCTGAGCAGAAGGACAGTTATTTAACAGCAAGTGAGAAGTTCTGCTTTGAGCAGTAATCTTCCTTGCTTCTCCTTATGGGTAATGAGCTGAAGTGACAAAGACATATTTAGTAGCTAACATAGCTGAGAGCTCTGCACTCTGAGATTCAGGAAATAATCCAATATCCCTTTGGAATAAGCTTCCACGAGAGACAATTTAAACATCTGCCAAAAAAAAAAAAATCATTTAAATATATCTTAATGAGTCTCCTAGACTATTCTGACCAATTAGGATAAACATCCATTTCCAATCCTGGAAGCATCCATGTACATCATGAAGTGCATGACTGTGAGATGGAGAAATCAGTTACAGTCCAACAGGAACAAGCCAGAAACCTAGAGTGAAAATGTGAAATTCTACTTGTCAATCACCAGTGAAGTGAGCATGCCTTGGATCTAAAATTGTTTGAAATGGGACAGCAAAACCATGATCACCTCTTTCATAATCTATATAAGAACACTTAGGAGGAAGTTAATCAGAAGTACGTTCAAGGGATCAAGCATGCGTCTACCATGTTAAAAAGGGAAAAGATCTGGAACACATTTCTGAAACCAGAAGGTCAGCCTTGAGGCATCACAGTCTAGAAACTTCTGAGAATATGTGACACAGTTGGTCAATGCATTTGGTATTTTTGTCCCTCTCAGTAACACCTGATGAATAGCAGTCCTGACACACTCAGAACCAAAAGCAGCTCTTGGACAAGAAATGAGCTGCAGTGTAAAAAGAGAAAACTGTCAGGTAAAGGATCACAGACAGACTGATCTCCTTGAGCAGTGAAACCTGGTCAGTAACATCCAAACTCTCCGCATGAATGTGAGAGCAAAGGCATTCAAGATCCCCTGTTTTAAAGGCAAGCATCTTCATTCAGTAGCCATTTCAGATATTTGGAATAGTTTCTGTAAAATCCTCTTCCCTTGAAACAAGAGGCCTTTATTAAAACACACCGGATTAGAAGATCCAGAAAAGGCTTGCTTGCAGATGTCTTGTGAAAAAGAATTCCTGAAAAGCAGCAGGAAAAAAGGTTGCAGGGATGGCAGAAAGCCAGCAAAAAGCTAAATGCTGCTGGTAATGGTGTCACAGAGACAGGCGTTTGAAATTGTAAATCCTGACCAGAAGAAGTGTGTGTAATCTGTCACCGATGCTAGGGAGAAAATGGATAGGTCAGAATGGAGAGTAAACAGATCGCTTCTTACCAAAAAAAGAAACAAGAAACACATATGCTTTGAAATTAGCGATTATCAGCTGCTGAATACATGCACATCTTATCAATACCCTGAGGACTCAAAATTAATCACGGTTTGCATGAAGCCGTGAGACTCATTCAGAGGCTGCTCCAGTTCATTCCACAGCGCATGTTCAATTTGTTGTGGGTTCTGAAAGCATCAGATTCACCTGTACTTGAAGAAATACTCTGTTACTCATGGAAATGCAAAAAGGTCATTTGACTTCATCACAAAAATCCCATCTAGCTTTTAGTCTAAAAACAATACCAAAAACAGAGGAAGATTCTGTTCATATCAGCACTGTATAAGAATGTTATTACAGATCCGGTCACTCTTAGGAATAAAATCTGGGTTGAAGATCTTGAGGATACACTAAAATACTTCTAAACGCACATCACGCTTGGGAAAGACGCAAAGTCGAGGTGTAAGCAAGAAAGACTCAATCTCACCCAAACAAGCTAAACAGGAAAAATCACAACATTATGCTTTTGTTTTTCAGTATCTGCCTCTGATTCAGAAGATCTTAAAGTTTAATGAGCAGTGATAGAGAGGGATAGAAAAGCATTTACATTTCAGAAAAAAACTGTGTAGAAATACTTGCAAATTAAACGCCTCTTACTGCTTTCATCAGAGCCCTCCTTTTAAAATAGAATCAATAAAAACTTCACAAGAATAAACTGTATGCTGTTGCGCTTCCTGCATCGACATCAGTGCCAATTAAATTCTGAACCCTAAATCTTTATTGTTTCCTATTAGCTGCTAACCAGAACGAACGCTGTGATTTTCTGAGATCCCGGGCTGAGACTCACTCCTACAGCAGTTAAAAACATTCCTGTTTCGACTTGTCTGCTGAGTAAGCCTGACATTGAAGATACCTGTTGGAAAGTAAATACGTAATATCAAGATGTTAATTTTAAAGAAACACTTAATTTTTGCGACCACAATTAACACCCGGGGGGGGGAAAAAGCCATTGACAGGTCTGCCAGGCTCCTGGTTGTGCAATGCTTCCCAGGATCCCCCTCCAGCAGCGGCTCAGCTCCCGTAGCAGCCAAGCAGCCGCTGACCCCAGGGCTGCCTTCAAAGCACCGCACAGGGAGGCAGAGGGGAGCAGGATGACAGGGAGTTAAACACAGCTTTAAAATGATGCCGACACCCAGCTAGGATCCTAAACAGAAGTCTAAGAGCAAACAGCTGCTGAGGACAGCCCATCCGCTCCCACTCTCAAGCTCTGGGATCACCCCTATGAGGTGGGCAGGAGGATGTGAATCCCAGAGAGAGGACACTGACAATTCTAAGGGAGCAATGTCCTATCCGAGCAAGCAAGTTTTCACCTTTATTTAATAACAGTGACATTTATCACTAGCCTGGACAAAGACCTAAAAAGCCGCCCAGCAAATCACCATTATAACAGGAGTTAAAATGAACACAGACAACATGTTTACAGAAATTTAAAGGTGTAAACAAGTTTTGATTCATGGTGGATATGGTCACAGAGCCTTCTACTCTTTTCTAAGGTAACACCACTTTTAAATTGTCAAGCAATCCAAGGAAGCAGTGCAAAACTAACTTTTCTTTCCTTCTTATTCCAACTGCATTACAGTATGCTGGTTGTAACTCAGAAATGGGACAAAATAACACATGTAATTGGGAAAAGACTCTAAAGAAAGCCACAGAAGGCTCCCCTACCCCCCCTTGTACAACCACATTCAAAGGACTTCTTTGGGCTGAACAAGAAAGAGGAGGTTTTACACTCCAAGAAGTCACCATGGAAAGAAATCTAGGAAGAGAACTGTAATGCTGAAGAACTTGCCACTTAAAAATCCTCCATATTATTATAACAGTAATAATTGTCCATTACATGCAATAGAGACTATAAGAAGTCTTCAAATCCAAGTCCTTATTTATATACCTTAACATGTGCCTCCGGATGGAAAATATAAAGTTCAGTACATTAACATGGTAGCAGCACTGGCTGAAAGGCATGCTTGTGAGGTTCTTGCCAGCTCCACATTTGGTGCTATAGCTCTTGGTGTTACTTTTTTTTTTTTTTTTTTTTTTTTTT